>JAMKCH010017552.1:0-23967 GCA_023653785.1 Ophioderma brevispina | reverse complement strand
CTGATATGCGAACTTTATAACGTCATTGTGGACGTAATGCTAGGCATGTTGGTACTCATTTTGGTACCAATGGAAAGAGGAGGACCAATGTACCAAAATTCAAGTGTCTCTGATATTCCTGTGATTGTGACGGCATGTTGGTACTTCTCTTCCGAAGGGGGGGGGGTGGTTGCACCCCCATCCATCACTTTGGGATCACCCTGTATCTTTACATATACCACGGTGGATAAGTTTGTTTTGATGAAAAGGAGCGGACATGTCATTGACCAATTACATTAAATAATTTGGCACCAAAAAGGGGTTTTAGCCAGCAGGGGAAAAAAACCTAAAGAGGGGACAACACCCCCCCCCCCACCCCCCCCCCCCCCCCCCCCTACGGGAAGAGGGTTACATTTACAGAGCTGGCCTTGGGTTCAAGAAACCTCCAAAGCTCATTAAAGGTCATGAGAAATGAGATTGAATAAAAACCTACTCCAAATCTTTTAGGGGACATTCCATTTCAATAAACAGGGCCAGAAAACAAGAATACACTACCAGTGACATCATAGTGATCATATTGATTCAGACTTTACGTGCATTGAATAGATTCAACACCAGTCACATGTAGTAGTAGAGTAAAACCAACAGTTTTAAATCCGGTTTTGTCGGGGGTGGCCGGATTCACCTACATTCGTAGCAATCGACCTTACTCTCCTTCCACTTCGCCTGTTTCAATGCATCCTCCAATCCTCAACCAACCCTCCTTACTATCCTCCTCCATTGCTTTCTCCATGAATTTTCTATTACTCTCTCAAATCCATAGCGCCCCAATTGATGTCATCACCAACCCAAAATTGAATGCTTCCAGCCCCTCCTGGTAGACTTGACACAAACCACATTCCAATTCTATTTGCATTCCTGGGACCTTTAAGGACATGCGTCCAGAGAGAGAGAGAGAGAGAGAGAGAGAGAGAGAGAGAGCGAGCAGACAATCCCTCACTGATCTGGTTGAAAGACGTGAAACGAGGAAGACATGCCGATTTTAGTGGGACTTGCTGATTTGCCTCTAGGAGGCAACTCTATCTGTCTACATATTCCTGAATTGTTGGAACTACTCGCTTCAATACAAAGGTACAACTGGCGACATGACCAAACACTGTGGAATGAGCAATAGCAACAGGCTGGCCACAATAATATATGAAGATGATGAAACTAACAACAGCAAGACCAAAACAGATATGTTCAGACTTCACCTATCGTCCGTACAGTTGAAGGGAATGGTATACAGGAAGGAAGCTCTACCCACTCAAAACAGAAAGCAGCAGAAAAACTCCTGAGGAAAGGCTGGACTGACTCTCTTGATGGAAGAAATAGCAGAAAATGGCAAACGGCCTGATATTATTATCGACTTAACACTAGGGGGTGTGATAATTCAAAAAAATTGAAACCCCCAGCTCAAAATATGGAGACACCATAAATAAACTGGAAAAAAACAATTTTACTGAAATCAGACTATTCTAACCCCCCTGTACATACCCTCTGAAAGTTTTCAAATAAGGTTTCCAAATTCGGAAGCCTTGCAATGTGAATAATGCATTGAATAGCCTAAGTATTTGCAAGTATCACACATGCTATCACATAGATTTCAGGATTTTTATTCCCGATTTCAGAATTGCTGTCTAGTTTTACTAAAATTCATGTGTACATTTTTATTCAAGTCCCGTCCATTTGGGACACGTTATATTATTTCACACCAATGGTACAAGTATTTTAGCTTTTGTGGAATGTTTTTTTAAAAATTAAGCTAATCACAAATTTACCATCCATATTCAGGAATTTAGCAATGGAGCTGTACTTTAACATTCTGAGCGGTATTCAAGATAACTAATGCATATCAAAATAAATTTAGCTTTGCTGTTTTATTGTATTTTGTTAGACAGAAAATACAACTAATAAATTGTACAGCAAACTGATACCGGCTATCTAGAATGCCAAATCTGAGCATATTCTTGGTATAGAGCAGGAGCAGAATATCATAGGGCCCTTATTTAGAGAGTTCGTTCATGCCCGACTACATCTAAGGTTTGACACCTTTAGTAGTTAGTATGGACCCTCTACATCAATGCAAGGTAGTTAGTGGTGTCAAATTGTGGTGTCACTTTTCAATAGGGGCAATTTAAGTTTGCACAGGGGTCAAACTTTTAAATTACTCCAATCATGTTGAAATGTTTGTCATATTGTCGGTCTAATCACAAGGATTCCAAAATGTATAGTTTGTACCATCTACGACCATTGGTTTTAGAGTTATTAGGTAAAAATGGCTAAAAGTGCAAAAAAGGTCAAACTCAATTTGTACAGGGGTCAACATTGAAAGTCACTCTGATTATATTTTAATACTTGCAAATTATTGCCTGAGGAATGAGGACTCCCAAAAGGTATAGTTTTGATTATGTTAAATGTTTACCGAGATAAAGGTCAAAGAAGGTCAATGCAATTGGATTATGTTGCCCCATGACCTATTTTGTCACATAGCATGATAACTATGCATTGCAGATGCTACAAACTATTCCTTATTTTGGCACATTAAGCTAGATGAACAATTTGTTTCATGTTTTGCCAAAATTGGAGCCACTTCTGATTTTGACCCCTGTACAAATGGAAATTGACCTTTTTTGCACTTTTAGCCATTTTTACCCAATAACTCTAAAACCAATGGTCATAGATGGTACAAACTATACATTTTTGTAATCCTTATGACTAGACGGACAATATGGCATACATTTCAACACGATTGGAGTAATTTAAAAGTTTGACCCCTGTGTAAACTTAAACTGACCCCTATTGAAAAAGTGACACCACAATTTGACACCACTAACTATCTTGCATTGATGTAGAGGGTCCATACTAACTACCAAAGGTGTCAAAGCTGAGATGTAGTGGGACATGAACGATGATGCTTGACCCAAGTCCTTGCTCCCGCTCTAGTAAACATAAGTAACTCTTATAACCAAAGAATTAAATCAACACTGAATAACAGCCCTGCATAGTGGCATCTGCATTGGCCGTGACCTTGTTCAAAATACAGGATCAGATCAATACTTAAGCCTCTTAGAAATACAATGCCAATACACTAGGTGCACACAATCATTTAATCAGTTAAAGGTGCAACGAGAGATTTTGAGGCACCCAAATATTGTGTCATAATAGTAATTTCATATAGATTAGACACTCAATAGATTTCTTGCCATGTATTTCGCTACAGAAATGTCTTAAAAGAGAGAAAAAAGGCGCTTTGGATTTGCTTGTATTTCAATGTAAAACATAGGCTGAATTTCGTATTTGCTCCTATACGAAATTACAAATTTCACAATATTTGTACCAAAGAAACATTTCTCGGCTTAATCCTTTCAGATTCGGATATTTTTGATGGAAAGCTTTACATCAGGGTAACAATCAGTACTTTCGATTTTTTAAGGGGACACCTGATATGTGAAATCTCTCGTTGCACCTTTAATCTCTGAATAATGAGGTAATGGACATACCTACAGCTGTCTTTTACACTGCTTTTTAGAGTAAAGCAAAGTAATAATGTTACAATTCACCCAAGAGAGTTTAACTGATGTTTTTTGTCAATAACTTGGAACTTTAATTCAGTCAATATTGAAAGAAAATACTTGCTGGACAATTGTCACGCCTGAATGGTTTACACAGAGCTCACCGTGGTCACTGTGCTCACTGCAGCTACTCAAGTGAAAAGCACAAGGCTAATTAACAAACACAGTCTTCTTTAGCAGGTGTTTAACTACTTTTAGTGGTAAAATCTTTAGGGGGTATGTACAGGGGGGTTATTGATTGAATTTTATTTTTTTAAAGGTAGGTTGTTTTATGCTAGGGGTGTCTATATTTTGGGCTGGGGGTAAAATTCATACTTGCACTTTTGTGTAATAACACACCCCCTATTAACAGCTGCCAAACATATCATCACTGGAGTGACAGCATCATCGGAGGAGAACCTACACTCTAAATTTTGCAACGGATAATGTAGTTGTGTATAAATGGTCGAGCCAATTGTTGAAGTTGAGCGCTCTACTGATTTCTTCCGTCGCCCAAAAAAAACCTTTGAATTGATTTGTTCATGTAGACTGCAAATAAGTCATGACCCTTGGTGTCATTTGGGTCAAAACTTAAGGCACATACATTTCAGTTCTTATTATACAGATACAAATAAATATTGTGTATGCGTTGCATGTGCTGGTATTTTCGGGATAACTACATAGTTGTCCCAAAATACCAACACATATTATTTGTTTTAAAAGCTGAAAATCGTCTGCGAACAATTTACAGTCGTTTTCCCGTAATGCAATTAACACCTAAGGCCGTTTTATGAGATATAAAATGCCATATAAGCACTCTTTGTAAACAGGTATGTTGACAGTTCTTTTGGATACATGGTATCATTAGAGTAAAACAAATGGGTCAACCATTTGTACGCAAAATTTAGAGTGTAGCCAATGAATAAATTGCGTATACCAGGAAAGAAATGCAAATATGAAGACCAGATAGATGAGTGTGAAAACAGAGAACAATAGAAATTGGAAATAGAGGCTCCCACAATACATCATTGACAAACTGTCTAGCGCTATAGGAGAGGTGTCCCAAATGGGAAACCACTCTTAGCGACAGCCTTTAAAACTGCCCTGAGAGCCAGCTACGTTAAAAAGCTATGCATGGAACACAAAGGCATTCTGACAGACTGAGTTTATACTAACACCACCGACATGGAGGAGGGGCGGCTGAATGCTCATAAAATCGACTTAACCCGCCTCTGTCTGTCCTAAGCCCAGAGACCTCGGAGCAATGGAAATTCCAGAAGATTGAACCACAACAAGGCGATTTTTTTCTGTCATCTTCTATAGAGAGAACTACAGCAAGAATGTTCATTTTAAAGAAGGATGATGACCGCGCTGGTGATCTACAGATGAACTTATCGCTTGCATTATGTATTTGTACAGCACTAGAACAAAAGCAAACATAGCATCAATAATGGCTCGCTAGACACGCCGATCCTCCATGCAGGTCTTCATTTGCACAATCTATCTACATAGGTAGATTCTTTCTTTTACCCTGTGTAGGTTTCCATAGCACTAGATCAAAAACCACTTGCTCATGGCTTCTAACACAGTGACCAGCAAATGTGTAATACCAAACTACTTACGTCGCAACTGACGATTCAGTGAGATCCATTATACATATGTGCAGTTTTTTTGCCTCTGACCCATTTTTGCCTGCCTTGCTCCATTATTTTTAATTGTCTGAAACCAAAGGACCTCAATGGAAATAAGCCATGTTTAAAGAGATCTCTTTGCTTTTAGCAACACCTTTTCCCGTTTAATTTAATTGTTTAAATTTCTTGTTTAAATGTCTTTTAACTTGTATAATACCTTTATCTTTTTAATATATACTGTATGCTTATTGCGTAATGGGTTGTTAAAACGATGATTTTATCGCCATTTATCGGAAATACATGCACAGTTGCTATAAGGTTAACACGGCCAGTGACGTCCACGGTTCCCTTCTAGAACTTCAGATAACCTTGCATGATTCCTGCTAACATGTTTAAGTACAGAAATATACACTTTTCGGATAGTGGCACTGTTTTATTTAGTGGATATATATAGTGGGTCAATATCGTTTGGCCCATTTGCATATTGATTTTGTCACGTGCTTCTATAAACCATTTATAGCATTTAACATAAAATATTTTTAAACTAAGTAAAAACCACATTAAATGCAACAACCAATAAAGATATTTCCCACTTACATCTTGGCAAAGCATCTATGGAAAATATCATACAAACAGACAACATTACAAACTACGACGGCACCTTACGATATCCAAAAAGAGACAATTAACCTCGAAAATTACAAGAAACCAGCCTATAATACCGGTGGCAGATAAAAGTGCATCCTCTAAATATATAAAACTCCCCGGATGTTTTTCCACTTGAAAACTCTTCGCAGCAGGAAGAAGGGTGTCAGTATCCGAAAGTGTACATGATGAAGGGAAGCTCAAAGTTATCGAAAATCAAGGCCGTAGGACATGACGAGAATACGTAATTGTTGACGGTTGACGGTTTCCTTGAGGCTAACGTTGCATGGATAGATCTAAAGGATTTTAGCGCATAAATCATTGATATTATAGTAGGATTTTTTATTCCTGTCAGTTCATTAAAAGTTTTTGGGGCGTGTCGACGATTCCATTCGTTCTGAGAGGTTGTATACTTCACCCAATCAATACAATAGAATCACAATAGAAATTTTTTTTTTTTTTTTTTTTATGCATTCTAGAGGTGTTAAAATAATTCTTGCAGATTGTGTTCAATTGTAACAGCTTTTGGACACCTGCAGAACATATTTTATGTATTCAGCATTAATTCTGCATATCATAAATAGGTATACTGGATGAAATAAGGCCATTTTAATGATTTCGAGTGCATATTGGACTTTTGAGCAGCCATATTGGATTTTTGTGGCAATGTATATGATCAAATCACATTATTATAGTAGGATTTTTTATTCCTGTCAGTTCATTAAAAGTTTTTGGGGCGTGTCGACGATTCCATTCGTTCTGAGAGGTTGTATACTTCACCCAATCAATACAATAGAATCACAATAGAAATACAATCGATGTGGCGATACCAGATTAGCTTAAGGCCATAATTTGAAAATGCCCCTTTTCTCACGAAAAAAAAATGCAAGGCAAATGAACTGAATAATTCCAAACACCAAACTTGAACAAACTCAGCTCTGAAGCCTTCAACATAAGAAAAGGAAATAATAGGAATAATTATTACCCGCCAAAGTTCTTTTACGTCACTAAGGAATATTAGAAAATATGACATGTTTACGTTTATTCGCCTTGTTCCAGAAATAGTGCATGACATCTTGGTCAAATAACTTGTCTAAGTACTATTAAGAGTTTTGGCCACTCGTAACGAACTACAATATGGCCTAATCCTCCCCAACCTTAAGAGGTTCACCCGGTCTAGATATTCATGACATTTTATCCGTTCTTTGATTGCCTCCAAACAAAGGAATCGATAGCGTGTTTCAGACTGTATGGCAATATATTCAATTGATTCTGGTATGAAGCCTCTACATATTTGATACAAAAAGTTTCATGTAAAATGGGTTACAGCATCAATTCAGTTGAACAAAGTTGAGCATTTACGGCTTTTTAGTTTTAATCTTAGCACATCCCCTCCAAATGAATTCTTACCATCGACAATATGCGTTTACTGACAGGAATAAAAAACCAGACTATAACAAGGGAGCTCTGAAGTGACCTCGAGCTCCTCCGGAAACTTCTTATCCAGGACTTGGTATATTTGTACTCATTTTGCACTTTACATGCGTTATTCAAAGTTTTTTGAGATGCATAATTCGTAATGTATTGTTACAAAATGTTGCTATTGTTTGTTTGGACTTTCAAGGCAAGTCGCGTGTGCAAGCTGTTAACTTGTATCTGCTTGGTGAAAAACAGCTTTAGAATACCGCACTTCTGTTTTAGTTTTAGTTAGTTAGACCAAAGTTTTAAATCCGGTTTTGTCCCCGTAAACGAGGGTGGCCGGATTCACCTCACACTCAGCAAACCGCTGTGTGAGGATTTATTGGAGCAAAAGATAATTGACCGGATGCCCTTCCTGACGTCAATCCACAGTTATCGGCGGTGGGCCTAGCCTTTGGGCAACTTTGCCCAACATGCAAGGCAGCATGTGCTGGATGGCCGCCATTAGCTCTCCAGAGCTGACGCCCTAGTAGGTAGATCTTCTTTTTCATTCTACCAGGGTAACCAGCTACCCTCCTCATCAGATTCCTTACAAATCCGATGGGGGAGTCGGTTTAGCCGCCGACGACTCGGCCCTGGGACAGGTAGTACTGGTTACCAGGATACCAGTAGCAGGTCTCAAAGAAAACCTGACCTGACAAAGAAAAAAAGTAGAGCGAATGGTGCTGGGTTATACAGCGTTTTCCTTAGAGGTTGTTGATATCTTAAAAGGATAACATTAAGAAAACAGGTCCTGTCGGGAAATCTTGACTCGATGAATTATGGATGGTCCGTACAGTATTTAATGTCACTTTAACCCTGTTTTATGTTTTTGGTGTCCATTTTGTGGTGTGAGATGTTAAGTAAAGTTGCCGGATTAAATGAACGGACGTAGGGAACTTATGAGACACTCGAGTTGGCTGAAAATGCTTGCATTGATGTCACGGCTGTAGAACGCTTAAATTTAGTTCAATTTCAGAGGGTGTATTGAGTCAATCCCAAAATGCACCAGTTTGTGGAAATTTCACCTCAATAGGGTCATGTGATCACAAAAAAATATTTTTAACACTTAAAAACCCTACTTTAACATTCATTTTAGCTCACAAAGCGTTAGTACTTCGGGTATTTTTCGCATGATCATGAAAATGTCTTGTGTTTCTTTTGGAGCACTTTTCATCCTTAAGTACTGACATGTGCTTAGTAGTGTACAGTATAGGCACATTACAATGCATTATGGGATTGGATCAAAACACCCTCTGGTTCAATTTAAAGGCACTATCAGTGATTTGCTAAACCAGAAAATTGAAAAAAAAAATCATCAAAAATCAGATTTGTGCATGAGTGTAACAAGAATAGGTATCCTAACAAACCCTACAAGAGATAAGACTGAAAGCAGCCTGATAAGGACAAATCGGCTATTCAAGTCATTATTGTCCGTACGACACTTAACTACAACAAGTAATTCAATGGAAATTTATATCTTTGAACCCAGCTGTTTTCTCCCTTTTCTGTTATATTTTCAGTTGAAAAAATAACTTTGCTAATTCTATAGGTTTTTTTAATTCTTCACTTTTAAGCCATTCCTGAACATTTCAAATATTGTTGCGCTTTCCTGTGGATTACTGATTGTCAAAATTAAACTTATTCAGTATGTTTACTTTGTTCGATATTGCTCACTTTATTGAATTGAATTCAGCAATGTCAATATTTTTGGGCTGCGGCAGATAATATACTAGGTGAGCTAAATAAGCAATTGGGTGAGTCATTTTGGGCCATTGGGTAGACTGGTGGGCCACGTAATGTAACTGGGCGGGTCATGGCCCACCCCCTTTCAATGATATTTACCTCCCTCTATTACTGCCATTGTCTTGATTTTTATCTCTGTAATGGGTGGGACCTCAATTGCGAATGCACTCACTGCGTCGGTCCTACATGCTTCCAATTAGTCTGCGAATAAGGTCTTCCATTTTCGTGGGGGTCGTAGTTTTTGTCTCTGTGCTGAAGAATATCCCACAAAATGTCCAAGCTGGTTCAGGTCGGGATAATGTGCTGGTCACTCCGTGCGCTGAATGCCCTCCTCTTCAATGAAGGAAGTCGTTGATTATTCTGACCGTGTGTGGACGGGCTCTCTCGTCCATTAGAAAAACGTTCACCTACAACACCAGCAAAAATATGGGTCGTAGAATGTCTTTGAGATATCTGATTGCATTGATACCACCCTTGGGAAGACAGAGCGATCGGTACGCCCATCACCGCTGATTTCACCCCAGACCATGACAGAGCAACCTTAAAAATTGTCAATTTCCAGCGCGTTCTCTTCTCGGAACGTTGTCATGTCCTCTAGAGTCTGTTTGTCATTCGGAATATTGACTCATTTTGTAAGGAGTACACAGTGTCTCAGCCTTCAGTCCACATGGTCTTTGGTAAAGTTTAGGGGGGTTCTACCGTGTGCCACGGTCAAAGGAGGCATTATACATTTGTCTTCCTTCGTCGAGATCATATCCCTTTGATCAACTGTCACATGCCCACTGCCTGCGCAACGGATATAACGGAGACACATGACTGTATCGACATCATCGGAGAGTACCTTTCTTCAAGACCGAACCGCGATCTGACGGTTTTCTTAGGTGACCTCAATGTCGATCTCCCCTCCTGATGGAAACGCGATCAAGAACAGGCATCAATACTATGCAAAAACGCGCACTACGTCTCATTCGGAAGCTGTGACTGACTTTATCACTAGTACAAACTTGCCAAAAACCTGTCTGTGGGATAGAGATCCTGAGGTGGAAAAACCAGAAAACGACTCGCTTGTGCTTATCGTGCAAACCTTGTTACAAGTTACGTACAACTTGAAACCGATCTGCAAGTTATATACACGCGATGTAGGTATGCCATTAAAAATCACGAATTGGCAACAAGTTCTCAACATCACGAGTCTGGACGTAGCCAAGCCGTTTTGTAGCCATTGACAAAATCACTGGCCGAAAAACGCGCCTCCTCTCTGTCGTGAATGCAGAGTTATTGTTAAAACAACCACCTATTTTCTAGGTCTGTTATGTACCCTCGGTGGATTTGGATCTTACTCCCCTGGATGCAATACACAGGCAACCACGACGTGAACACGGGTGGTCTAATTACAGACGAAGATCTTCATAAATCTGTCTCGCCTACACCTACCGGCCAATTCAGCTGGTCCGGACGAGCTTCCATCAACATTTATCGTCGTTCTTCCCTCTTTGATTGCATCCTCGCCTCCCCATCATATTGATACATCACGCGGGAGAAAAACCCTCCGCAAATAGGCGTCATTCCATCATTGTCGCCATCCAAAGGGAAACAGCACCTCTTTCTGACTAACCAGCGTGGACTTAGCCTCATGTGCACCAATGCTAAACTGTTCAACCGCATTCTTGCTGTTCGACTTAGGGAGAGAATCGAGATGATACTTAGACAATGGCAGGCAGGTTCAGACCAGGCCCGCAAACCACTGTGAGCAAATCGCTTGCCTATGACTGGCAGTTGAAGCTTGTGTCTAGGAAAACGAAACATGGTCCGATTGTTACCTTTGTCGAATTTTCCAAAGCGTTCGACAGTGTTGATTGCAGAAGCCCTTCTTAGAGAGAATCTTTCTTTTATTAACATCCCTGTGACATTCATCAACGACATTATGTCCTATGGAACACACTGCGTGCGTCGTTACATCATCGGGATTGCACAATGAGGTGGACACGACTCGGGAGTCTACAGGGCGACACTCTCGCTCCATACTACTATTTTTGATTGTCATGGATTCTATTATGCGTATTTTCATCACTCACTGCTGAGGACGGTTACATAGTGAGAAGGCGTTCGTCGGCAACGAATCTGACGTCACGAACTCCGCTCTTGCATATGCCGATGATGGCGCATTGCTGTCCGACAATGGCGAGTTCTCCCAGTGCCAAATTGCATCGCTTTGAGACAGGCATCACAAGATTTGACTTCGTCTCAATGCCATGTAAAAAAACAAGGTTATGTTTGTTGGTGACACTCTTTTTTACTCGGACATTCATACCGTTTCAGGTAGCACCCTCGCGACGTGATGAATTTGTACTTGGGATGTTAATATAGCTGACAACACTGGTGCTTTCCAACGCCGGCGGACAACTGTCGTGGGTTGCAGTGTGGAACAGTGCAGCCAGTGAAGGGGGCAAAATGCAGTGTGTAAGTCTAATGTGGATCTGCCTTTTGTAATAGCTGTGAAGCTTTAGCTATCATAGAATATCTGGGCAGACGCATTGACGCTTCCCATCGCTGCCTGATGCGATAACTGCATTGGTGTGCACTTCTCGGAACGGATATCAAACACAAACTTGTCTTATGCCCGTTCTCAGATGAGCCCGCGACTATGACATTTACTCGTAACAGACTTCGCTTTGTTGGACATGCCCTCCGGAGGTCAATCTGCAACTTGCTATGTTTATGCACCCGTAAAAACAGGCTACTATATGCGGTGCACTTCTCCGTACTTTCCAAGATCAACTCGTTGAACGACTTGAGTGGCCATTTGTTACAACTTACTATGGCGTTGATGCCGCCCGAAACCGTTAGAGTGGCTTTGCAACACGTGAATGCATTAAAATAACTTTGGTCAGAATGCCCGTGTTCCTTTAGACCGTGTGCGTCAATTAGTAGAGTAGCAGTATACTGTGGGTGGGTCGATTTCGGAAGGGACGGGTCACAAAAGTTCTACGTACCCTGAGGCATTGTGAAATTCACTACGCAGTTGAACTGCTAGTCCTTGTGCTAAAATCGACAGATAGCGGTCTTGGGCAGGCGAAATTATAAGGACCTTGTGCAAGGTCTTCAGCTGTACTCTCCAGTTTCTCTGTACCTCTGCAAAGCTTTGCCAATGACTATCGGCATTACTGCAAGCCATCCAGCCACTAACCAGGAGTTATCACTATTCGATTTCATTGCACATGCCGCTCTGGCAATTCTAGCGCACTTGTGGTCGAACTGCCCGGCTGGGGCAACAACAAAGTAATAAAGAACACCAAGACGAGGACAACCAAATATTCCAAAACTTGAGCAATACGCTTGCCAATCAAACCACCCCATGATTTTGACCTATTCTGTAAACCTGGACCATGAAAACCCGACTGAACACTTGCATAATAGAATTTGAATATTACGGCAAGGAAGGTGCTGGAACAAACAAAAGAGTATTTTACTCTAAGTTGACCCCGAATGATTTGGATCAAGTCGTAATCTTTGATCACAACTCACTATAGAACATAGCAAAAGTGATATACCATGTAAATGAGTTAAGAATTTTTGAAGAGCGCCCCCATAATTTTTCAATATTGGAGATTTTTACACGGTTGCATTGGTAACGGTCTAGTAAACTATATACTGTGAATGGTTAAGCTCGAAATGTGTATGTGTCGCAAACGATAAGGAATTTTGTACAGATATTATTATCGGATCCGGCTAATGTTCAACGGCTGCTGGAAACGGCCTTCCAATGGAAATAGCCGGGAAATAGCGCCATGTACGTGTCTATACGGGCGCTCATCCATAGTTGTTTTAATAGTTCAGGCAAGTCAAGTTAGAGGTTATTTTCTCGAGGTGGCACTATAAAATTCATCATGGAACGACATAAACGTAGCATTCCAGTTTTGCGTTAAGTCCAATCTGGTGATCCCAATTCTAATTACAAAAATCGCCTTTTTTGTGGATAAATACGCCATTTTTAGCATTCTCGTTCGCCAGATATTAGTTTCTAGACAATTACAACGTAACCAGGGTAACTGTGCAAAAATATCAAATTTTGAAAATGGGGGGGGGGCCCTTCAAAAAATTTGCCATTATTGCCTTTAAGTGTAAGCGTTCTAAAGCCGTGTCATCACTGCAAGCATTTTCATTAATTCCCTACGTCCGTTCATTTAATCTAGCAACTTTACTTAATATCTAACACAAAAAAATATGGACCTCCTACGATAAAAAACAGGTTGTTTTAAATAGTGAAGTAAAACTACTGCACGGACCATCCATAATTCATCGAGTCAAGATGTCAGTGTTATTCATTTTACGATAGCAACAACCTCTAAGGAAAACGCTGTAGGATAACCCAGCACCAGTAATCGCTGTACTTTTTCTTAATTAAAAAGAGGTCCGGTATTCTAACGCTGTTAAATTCTCCAAGCAGATAGACAGTTAAACGTTGCACACGCAACTGCCTTGAAAGTCCAAACAAACAATAGCAAATAAGTGACAATATTAGCATTATGCATCTCCAAAACATTGAATAACGCATGCAAAGGCAAATGAGTACAACTATCCCAAGTCCTGGATAAGAAGTCTCTGGAGGAGCTCGAGGTCATCTGAGCTCCCTTGTTAATACCAAAACTTATGCGACTAAATCCTTAGAGATATATCCATAACAACGAGCCAAGGAAACCGTCAACAATTACGTATTCTCGTTCATGTCCTACGGCCTAAATTTCCGATAAATTGGAGCTTCCCTTCGTCATGTCCCCCTTTCGGATACTACACGCTTCTTCCTGCTGCGAAGTGTTTTCAAGTGGAAAAACTCCGGGAAGTGAAATATAGAGGATGCACTTTATCTGCCAATGGTATTATAGGCTGGTTACTTGTAATTTAGTGCATAAGCTGCCATAATCAGTTTTTCCGTTCGTTGCACCCAATTAGTGATAATTTCCCATATATCACATTGAAGGCGGAGGTCCCACGGACTAGGATTAGGTAGTTTCCCGGGGGCCCCCCCCCCCCCCCCCCCCCCCCCCCCCCCCCCCCCCCCCCCCCCCCCCCCCCCCCTTCCCCCCCCCCCCCCCCCCCCCCGATTTCAAATGGCCGCATAAGAATCCGTTCTAACGGATTAGTATTCCGTTCAACGGATTAGTATCCGTTCTACACGGATTAGTGAATCACGTTCAAACGGATTAGTAAAGCGTTCAAAACGGATTAGTCATCCGTTTCTAACGGAGTAGTAATCGTTCAAAACGGATTAATATTCCGTTTCAAACTGTAGTAATCCGTTCAAACGATTAGTAATCCGTTCAAACGGATTAGAAATGCGTTCAAACGGTTCAGTAATCCGTTCAAACGGACTAGTAATCCGTTCTAACGGATTAGTAATCCGTTTTATAACGGATTGTAATCCGTTCAAACGGATTCGTAATCCGTTCTAACGGATTAGTAATCCATTCGAACGGAGTAGTAATCCGTTCAAACAACGGATTAGTATCCTTCAAACGGTTAGTATCCGTTCAAACGGATTAGTAATCCGTTCAAAAGATTAGTATCCGTTCCAAACGGATTAGTATCGTTTTAAAACGGATTAGTAATCCGTTCAAAAACGGATTAGTAATCCGTTCTAACGGAATAGTAATCCGTTAAAACGGATTAAGTTAATCGTTCAACGGATTAGTAATCCGTTCAAACGGATTAGTAATCCGTTCAAACGGATTAGTAATCCGTTCAAACAATTAGTAATACGTTCAAAAGAATTAAGTAATCCGTTCAAACGAAGTAGTAATCCGTTCAAACAATTAGTAATCCGTTAAAACGAATAGTGAAATCGTTCAAACGAATTAGTAATCCGTTCAAACGATTAGTAATCCGTTCAAACGAATTACTAAAATCGTTCAAACGGATAAGGTAATCCGTTCAAACGGATTAGTATCCGTTCAAACGAATTAGTAATCCGTTCAAACGATTAGTAATCCGTTCAACCGATTACTAAACGTTCAAAACGGATTAGTAATCCGTTTAAACGAATTAGTAATACGTTTAAAGAATTAGTAATCCGTTCCAAAACGGATAGTAAATCCGTTCAAACGAATACTAAATTGGTTCCAAACGAATTACTAACACCGTTCCAAAACGGATTAACAGCCGCATGCTGGCGTCCTGTAAGGTGAGAGGTCACTTACGGTCACCCGGCCATTTACATCGTTGATGAAGTTGTCTTCAATTGATGTAGACTGTTGAAAAGTACTAGGTGAGTAGTGTCAAACACATTAAAGAAGCTGAGAGCATAGAAATCCTTTTAATTTGAATAGAATGCTAGGCATACAGAAGGTATTATCTAGGGTGAGAGTGTTAGTGTTTGTAATATCTAAGTGATTAACATCGTTAGAAACTTCAGAATGAATCTCAAGAGTCTGTTTATTATCTACGATCTGTGCCCACTACAAGCAGCCTACAGTTTTAGCGTGCTTAGCTGCATCCAGGCTGTTTACAGACAACAAAAAGAGAATGTCGCCTGCAGCATGGCGGATGGCCACTCCTGCATGGAGCTAGGGCCTGTGTCGATGCATGTGTTCAAATTTCGGGTTCTTTATCAATAATTTATGTGTATAGGCTAGGCGTAGGGATGTTCCACTCTACCTCCTGCATACTTTTTGACAGCTTTTATCGTTTAGGGGTAAGTCGGTAATGACGAACACCATTGATTGAAGCCAATAAGTCCATGGTAAAACAAGGTTTTTTTGGTAAAGATAACCATATCATTAAAAAGTGTAAGCCAAAACTCTAACTATACACATGTTTTTCTTAATCATGACGTTAATAAAGAAAGTTATTGATCAAAACAAAAAACAATGGCGTCCGTTCGGGATACCCGACACCTCACGGCTAATGCCGAACGTGTTTTTCAATGGCAGCCACTTTGGGGGACAAAAATAGATTCTTGTTTCTGCAAAATAAAGGTATGATAATAATGAATATTGAAAAGCTCGATGTGAGTTTCAAATATGGAGATGAGTGGACCACCTAAGGGTTGCCATGGAAAGGGTCGTTCGGATTACCCAAAACCAGGTGAAGTTTGTAATCTCCCCCCGTTCATTTCATAAACTTCGTCATGGACGTTGCCCTGTGTAAATGATTTTAATTGTGAAGGAACACTAGTCCTGTTAAACTATTTAACCCTTTCGCTCTTTTCTTGTAGATGTGATATTTCATCCAGAATATATGTTCTGACTATTCATTTTCACAAAAAGTGTTTTTTGTAATTTCGCGCGAAATGTACGAGTTGTCCATTTTAGTCAGTTTACATTTGAATTAAGGTTCCCAGGAAGCTAACACCATAGGGTGGTAACACGGTCTCCCTTCTTTCGCAATAGCGGAATCGCTGCGTTCGGGATTACCCCGCGTTCGGCATTAACCGACTTACCCTAAACCAGCAACACAGCTCACACACACAAAATAATAGGTGTTTGACCGGGGGAGGGGCACCTGTCATTGACAGGGGGTTCAAAGCATTCTCCAAAAGCACCCTACAATACGTATTCAAAGCTGATTATCACCTAAACCACGTTTCAGTAGGCACAATTAGCTATCCTAAACAAGTAGGGTAGTCCTACCAATTATCGGACACTTAAGGACTTGGCTAAATATTTAAAAAAATAATTCGATATTAACCTACCAAACACCATCCACGTAATGACCATGCCAACTTTTTACTGTGGCACTTGAAATGGTGTGCAATACGAGTTGCATTATCACCATCGGCGAACACTGACCTCGAAGTACTGTGCCAGTTTTCGGACGCATTGCCAGTTTGCGACAGTACCTTGCCAGTTTTCGGAGCACTTCAGAAAAAAGCGATGTACGTCCGTTTTGGGAACATTATAAAGTGTTAGTTATTTTGTATTCTTTACATCTTTGGTAATTATTGTGGTTGTACTTGATTGTTTTATTTATATCACTGTCGCTGTAAAACCATAAAGTCGGGACCCATGTGGTCAGGGCCGGCGCATGCGTGATGTATATAACGGCCGTCTGCAGCAGGTGCTTGTCATGGAAAATGTGGAAAATACGATAAGACGAAGATGTTGGCGACAATGACCATGACGAGAATAGATTCACGACAATTAACGGATGACAATGACGATGGCGAAGACGGACGATATTATATTTTTTTAATAATTATTAGGCTAATAATAATATAGGCTAAGAATAATAATAGTCTATTATTATTATATCAGTCCTAGGATTAGATTATTATATTATATATTATATATTTTATTATTATTAGTCTATTATTATTATTAGTAGTATTATTATTATTAGTCGTATTATTATTAGCTATTTATTATTAGATATTATTATTAGTCTATTATTTATATTCTTATTTGGGCTTTTTGTTTTTTTTTGTGACCACATTTGGAGATGGTTTTTGTCCATAGCAACTAGAAATGTTTTTATTTTACATGCTCTCATGATATTACAAAGGAAAACTTTTCCGGGCTCCTCATGAGAAAATATGAACTTCTATATACCAAAATCTAAATACCCAGGGGCACTTATCATTGATAAGGGGGTTTCCTCCGTGACCAAGTATAAACAGAAAGCACCCAAAACAGTATTTTCGACGCTGGGATGCACCCTAAATAGATTGCTACCCTATAACAAGGTTTCCTATATACCTTGTACCATTTCCTATATACCTACGTAGGCGTTATTTAAAGGTTCGCCTATACGAACATTTGTTTCTTTATACCTGTTTGTTATTACGAATGCGCGTTTTATCGAAGTGTGTTATTCAAATGTTCATTATCCAAAGGTTCGTTGATACGAAAATGAAATAAGGTTCGTTGATCCGAAAATGAAATAAGATTCGTTGATCCGGAAAAGAAAAAATGAGCTAATGAATCTTATTTAATTTCTGATAAACGAACTTATTTCTTTTTAGAATAAAAGAACCTTCAATTAACACGCCTTCGGATTAAAAAACATTCGGAAAAAAGAACCTTCGCATAACGAAACCTCGTAATAATGAAATTTCGGATAAAGGAACCTTCGCATAGCGATTCTTTGGATAAACTAAACCCATTCGGATAAATGCGTGAACCACATTTCCCCCCCCCCCCCCCCCCCCCTACGTATGGCCTACGGACCTGAACCCGTAAACCGTAAAGTTAATGTTTCAAGGTGTTCATAATAGCATTTCAACAATAATTAACTCTTTATTCACTCTAAGAAAAAACGGTGTGTTCTAATTAAGTTGTCCTCTCAGAGGAACCTTTTAAATGTTCTTTAAAGAACCAAAAAGGGTTCTAAACATGATACAGAACCACTTCCTTGGTTCTATCAAGCCTCTTTTTGGTTCTTCAAATGTCCTGAACCTTTGTTAAGGTTCTATAAAGAACCTCTGTCTTGAACCTCAATAAAAAGGTTCTTGCAAAATTGAAGAACCAAAAGGATCTTGATAGAACCAAAATGGTTCTGTAGCATGTTTGGGGAAACTTTTTGGGTCTTTAAAGACCTTTTAGGGTGTCCTGAGAGGACAACTTTAGAACCATTTTTGTTCTTTGATTTAGAGTGTTCGATTCTCAAAACCACACACTTCTGTAATGCTCCCGTACCTGATCCATCGGACACACTTTTTTTAGACACACTTATGAATCGGAAACCTTAACGGAATAAAGCACATTGTTTATTCCGTTAAAGAGACATGAGAAGATTTCCAGAAAAGAAGCGCCCAATTTTTCTTTCGAGCCAGGTTTTCACATATTTGGACTGCTTACCAATGTATTAGATCACACCTGGAAGTGAATAATCTACTTGCTCACATTATGGTTATACACCATAGTTTTGATCTAATATTTAATATCGGAGATATCCGAAAATGCCTTCGTTGCGACAGAGAGACATTTCAGAGGCTTACACTATACTTAAAAAGGCGTATCCAGGATGATCTACCCCCGGGGGGGGGGGCAAACTGACGATGAACTTTTGGCTCGCTTTTTTCTCTTTTTGCGCACTTTTGTTTGTATTAGTTCACTTTTCTTCCAATTTATTTCACCACCCCTTCGTTTCTCGTATTATTTGCTTTTCTTAATAAAAATAAAAAATTTTACTATTTTTATACGTTCTCGTTTATCATTTTAGGCCTATTTCGCCCTAATTTTATCTCTTCTTAGCATTCCCTTACAGATTAGTCCTTTTAACTTAAGAATTTTCTATCTCGTTCCCCTTTAATTGTCCCCTTCCCCTGTCATTTTACTTTTTCTTTCCTCTCCTTCATTCAATCTTAATTTTATTCTCCCTTCCCTTTTCCTTTCCTTCTTCCTCTTTCCTTTCTCTTTTCTATTCTTTCCTTTCTTTTTGGCGCCCCTTTGGGCACCGGAGGGGGGCGGGGGAAGCGCCCCCTTTACCCACAGGATACGGCCAATGATATTGCACAATTGAACTAGGTATAGTTTGCTAGCCAGTTATCAATGCAACCGTGAATAAAAATGTGTATTATTGCTTAATGTTTTCCATTTGGGGGTGTTGTATTTTTTGCTGCACTTCTTCATTCAATAAGTTTCCAATTGCCTTCATCCCTCGACTTCCGTTCAACCATGCAGAAATTTTAAGGGGGGGGGGGGTAAAGGAGGGGAAACAATATAGTACCCGGCTATCACTAAAACAACCTTATGCAAAGGGTGAAACACGGGTGACGGTATATCCTATCCAAATTTAATTGATAGTATATTTTTTCTGACCTGAGGAGCAAGCATTTAGATCTCAACTTTTTTTTTCAGGTCGGGATGTGTGCGGCCCGATTTCGGAACTTGGGAGCTTCCGAACGTAGGGCTTGGGAACTGAATTGTGACAATTTTGCAGGATTGAGAGCTGAAATTTGGCTAAAAATTCAGCTTCGAGGCAAAAAATGTACTGCGGAAAGGGGACCTTAAGAAATGAATTATGGGGGTCTTGGGAACGGCTGGAGAGACGCGTAATGAGCGGGGTATAGCAGCACATACGGTTACCCGTACACTCTTAGAAATAAAGGGTCAACACTAGAACCATTTTTTGTCCTGTATTTTTCACCCTAAGCAGTGATAAGGTTCTACTTAAAAGTTCTATGAGCACCTTCCAAATTTAAAAGGCCTAGGAAGTTCTTTTTGTATGTGGTCACATATATTTTGAAAGTTAAGTACATGAAAGTCGAGATGACAACCTTTTGGCTACCAAAATAATCATGGCCCCCAATTTTTTTCTTTCCTGTTATACCAAGAACCTACGGCCGTCCTCAGAAAGGCTTTTTATTACCATCCAGTTAGCGGTCTAGAGGTTAAGGTTCTACAAAGAACCATTTTCTGGCTACAGAAAAAAAACCTTTTTAGCGGTCTATAAAGAACCCCGTGAGATTAAAGTTCTGTAGCCAAGAGAAAAAGAAAATGGTTCTTGGAGAACCTTAACTTTTAGGAACCTCAACCAGTAACCACCCTTCAGAGGTTCTTGGTAGAAAAAGAAAGACATTATTTTTATTGGCCACTAAAAATTATTTTAGAACAAAGGGTCATCACTGCCTTCCACAGTGTTAACCTTTCAAAATATATGTGAACAGAAAACATTCCTAGGCCATTATTAAATTTCAACCCTCTTTCCAATGTCCGTGCCCCCAGTAATGAGTGGAATGAGTGGATGTAGGCGTTTTTTTTCTGTATATCACTACAAAAATGTGTTTAGAGATTAAACCTTTTCTAAAACACATTTCTTCTCACTTGAAACATGCGAAATGTTAACGTGGCGTTTTGTGTGTTAATGGCTAGTGTTTCGCAATTAAACATGATGTTTAAGCAATATGTGGACATGCATGCATGTTTAGCTTTTAAACATGATTTACAAGCTGAAGGCAAGAAAAAGTGATTCAAGTGCAAACACATTTTTTAGGAGGGCCTTGTCTTTTCTTTCCATTTTTAAAAAAATTTTCTCTCTCTTCTTCTCTATTTAAATCTTAAATAGGGTCGAGGATACGGGGAATCGGGGCTCATTATGATCGAAATGAATGGGGGATTCCCATGGGGGGGGGGGATATTTTTGTAGTTTGAATACTCAGGATTAAAAACAATTGAACTGTCATTATACTACCGGGAGACTTTAAAACTAGTCAAATAACCCGTAAGCATTTCACGCATCTGAGACCTTACTAATAGCTAATACTTTACAAAATCTCAACCTAACAATAAACAATACAATAAATATTAAAAAAAATAAATAAACACGTAAAAAAAAAAATAGAAATAAATAAATATAACAACTAATGTTCAGTTTAATTTGCTTTAATATATTCAGGCAATATCGCGCCTAATAAATCTGAACACAACCTTCCCGGGTTGACAAACACCCCCCCAGTATTTATAGAAGGGCGTCCGAAAATGGACATGCGCAAAAATTCCTTACCAGTTTTCGGACAGTTCATGCAGTCGGATGCTGCGGTAGAAAACAGACAAGTGCTGACCGCAGCAAAAAAAATACATAGTAACATGAACACATAAGGTAAAAATTTAGAGTTTTGTGAATTGTGCAAAATGCACGACCTCCAGAAAGTGATCACGCCGGTTTATTACGATACCTCATAAGTAACATGTTTTTTATTAAAAATGGGCCGATCGCCACGGTATCCTTGCTGTTTCGAAAGACAACAACACATAAACGGCGGTACAAGTAGCCCATTTAAAATGCAGTATGTATTCGGTCTTTAATTTGATGGAATTAAAAGTAGTGTTGAATTTAAGGAATGAAACCACAGCTCAAAACATACACTGTCCGAAAAACTGGCAGTGTCCGAAAATTGGGCGCCATACCTTACTTGCTGAAAGTTAAACCCCTAAACCAAGTATCAGTTGAGCAATTAGTACCCTAACAAGTATTGTCTTTCTCGATACCCTAAGCGTAATTGATGCAATATTACCCTTTCGGCCAATAAGTAAAAAAACTCGGACCATATTCTTTTAACTTCAGTGTATTTTTGCACACACAGACTACAGTGTGAGATCAAACATTCAGGCAAAGATTTTTTCTTCAAAGGTAAACGTAATTTTTGCTCAATGTTTGCTTTGGTTGTTTACAGAGATAAAAAGGCGATCAGAAGATGTTATTTTGTGTCTTCGAACTTTGGTTCAGAAAATATGTCAATTTTCCGGAGAGACCTAAAAATTCAGTTTGGCGCCGATTTAGCCATACAATGCGGACAGACTGACATCGACGTATATACCATAACACATAGCAAAGACAATTAACACATAAATCAAATAATAAAAATAAAAAAAGTAAAAAAAATATCAGTTTAATAAAATGGTCATTTGTGAACATAATTATAAGGAAAACATCTTCAAAAAATTAAATTACCTATTGGTCCAATTATAAAGAGGCAGTTATTGAAATCACAACATCAATATCTAAGTTCTGAACATAATGAAACTGCTAAGAGATTTTTGTTTTACATCTCTAAGGTTAATTATTCTTGCACAATAACAGCATATCAGATCCATAAAAATTGACAAGAAGAAAACTAAAGCTGAAGTTTTCTGTAAATAAAGCGGAATTAAAACTAAAATTCAAATCGCACTGCTGGTTTTTTTTTTAAAGGCGAATAAAAAACTTTTCTATGGTTTCAACTTTGCCCTCCCAAGTTTCGTGATAGGTAAAACCAAGAAATCTTGACTGAACCAAAGAAAACGGTGGATTTCACCAGGTATCTGAATTATTATTTGGAAATTAACTCTTTTTTATTAACATTTTCTTTTGATATATCTCTGTTATATTATTTTTATAATTCTTCAATTACTCTCCCACCTTCTATTGTTTAACAATAATTTGGTGTTAAATGTTTGTACTCAAATCACTGCTGAAGACCATGCTACTCTATGTAAGCGATGCATTTTTGTTTGGCTCAAAATCGGCCAAACAGGATTTTTAAGTCTCTCAGCAAAATAAGCGTAACTTCTTCCTCCAAAGTCCAAATGACACCAAATAAACGTTTTTGAAAGCCTGTTTATCCTTCTTTATAACCATAGCAAACATTTGAGCAAAAACAATTCTTAACTATTTTAATTATTTTTTATTCTGAATGTAGGGTTTTTATTGACTCACACTGTATAGGTCTATACAGGCGTGTCTGAACTTGATGTAAATCAGAAAATATCTTGAGAAAGGAAATATATGAGGAAAGGTGTTCAACCAGGGAACTGCATGTTGAGCCAGAGCCCGTATTAAAAATTCTCATCAGGACGGGGGCATGACTAGTAAAAGTCGACGACATGGCCGCGAAGTGGCCATGGAGTTACGTAATACGTAAGGGGGCGCAAGGGTGTGTAGGATGTCCCTTGCAATGTTCACTTTCCAAAAGCACATTTTTCATGCGAATTTGAAAGAAACAACTGCATGGTTCACTATAGCAAAATATAATGTATGATAAATGGGCTTATTAAAAAGTAAAACAGATTTGATGGATTAGATTTTGTGTTGATTTAATCATAAGTAAAGTGTCACAGAGAATTCATGTATACCTCGTATGTATCGGCGTACGCGATTGGTCAATACGCGTCACGTGACCATGTATAAACAAACGTTTATGCATGGCTGCCGTGACGAACGCCGAAAGTGGTCAAAAATCATGCAATTTCAGGCTGAATTTGATATGTAATGACTTAATTTTGTAAGTAATAGTTAGTAAAAAGTACGGTATACATGAACGGGGTTCATTCATAGTATTTTGGGTATGAACGTTGTTTATGCCCTCGGGCAAGCCCTCGGGCATAAACAACCGTTCATAACCAAAATACTATGAATGAACCCCTAATTCATATAGTGGCGCGGGGGGGAGTGTCCCCCTCTCGTGCGAAGCGTGTAAATGGTTAATTTTAAAATGTACATAA
>JAMKCH010017551.1:0-33044 GCA_023653785.1 Ophioderma brevispina | reverse complement strand
AACTGCAAACTCATCTTAGGATCATGCTATCTCCGATTTTGTTTGGACTAAAATACTCAGAATTTCGCCTGTAATCGACTCAATCTCTTTGTTTTCGTCTCCTCCAAGTAAACAACCCACTGCGCATCGGGGATATACCTTTCTGCTCACAAGGTCAATATCTGTCACTATAACGTGCCCAGCTTCTGTCGGCGCTGATCATGGAACATGAAGAGTAACTCCCTGCCGAGAAGTGCCTTGTTGGTCTAGCTTTTTTACAATTATTGCCACGTGATTAAGTTGGGAATAATCGGCGTTGCGTAATCAATTAGGGAAGAGCTTCTCCTTCTCTCTACCTCCATGGTTTGGACAGACCAACAGCAAATATTGTCAGCAGAGCTGCTCTCAGTTTATTAAAAAATCTAGGGATAATCAAAGTTGGATTCTCCAATTAAGGTATGTGGTCCGATCATTTAGGCCTGGTAACTAGTGTTAATTGTAACACACATTTCCACACGGCCTATAACATTGGGTAGTTCAAAATCATGTATATGGTTGCCACCACCACAAATGAAATTCGGCAGCCTCACGAATAAACTGCATGTTGGAAGGATGTGGTGTCAGAACACTGAATTCATGCCCGTTATAATTGTAATGGAATATAGTATTCACAAACAACAGCTTGCGGGGTTTTTGACAAAAGCTATTTATGGCGTGCAGCTGACTTCCTCTCATTAAAAGCTGGATCATGTTACAAAGTATTGTCCAGTAATTATTCGTTTTCGAGTAGCGCAACTCATGTCAACTTGAGTAAACAGTAATGTTCAAAATAACATGGTTGTCTGAGGGTTGGAATGACCACGGTTCGATGGCAGTGGCGTCCGTAACACTTTTGTTTTCGATGGGGAGAGGGGCACACATTTCCAGGGGGCAAGCTCAGAGGCCGCCAAATTTTTCTCCGGCTCACTACGCTCGCATGGTTGACCCAATTTTTGAAGAAATGTGGGTGGGGGGGGTGGCTGGTGGTGGGAGGTTGGTGGTTTGGTTGGGTTTTGGTTGTTTATGTGTTTTGATTAATGTGTTTTGTTTGTGATTTGTTGTTTTTTTAGTTTTGATGGGTTTGTTGTGTTGTTTTTTTTGAGGTTTATGTAGTTTTGTGTGTATTGTTTGTTTGTGTTTTTTTTTTGGGGGGGGGGAGGGGGTTTGTCAACTCAATGTACCTTCCCCCGTGCTTGCGTACAATGTCATTTCTATATTTTTTATTTACTCACAATCGTAACGGTAACCTTATGCGCCCCTAAATCCGCCAATTAGCATATATTAAGTTTGTTAGTTATTATAGAAATAGTATAGGGCCTATGTTGTTTTAATATGTATTACACCGGCAAAATCATAATTTTTCAGGGGGGCAAGAGGGGGGGTGCACGATTACCCCTTCCCTGGCCCCCCCCGCACGCCACTTGGTTCGATGGGTGCGGGTCCCTATCTACGTGGCAACAGTAGGTTTATAGTTATCCAAGTCTGGCAGGCTAAATCCTAATCCTAACTTTCTACTTCGTTACGAAAGCTAGAACTATTTGACTGAAAAGTTATGTCATTCAGAAACCTACGTAGTTACAGATAGTGACTATATTGGTAGAATTGGCATTTTTTATAAAAGCATGAAACTTGGCATAAAAATGTTTAAAATTAAATACTGATTATTTTTAAGATATGGAACCACATCACTGTCAATCATCTTCAGGTCAAACAAGGTCATTTGTGTCATCTAGTCATTTACCTTTTGTGATAAATACAATCATTTATTTTTTTAATGATTTTAATACCGGAATTTGGTACCCTAGTTGATATATTGTTTATAGATTAATACTGACAGGATAATTAAATTTAAAATCTACCACTCCTTTCAAGAATCCCCAGTTTCACATTTTCTGTCCTTTACTAGACTTTCATCCTGTAAAACCCTAAGTTCTTTTGTTTTGCATTGCAAAGGAATTCCTACTAGGATTACAGTGTTTTAAGACTTACAATCGTGGAGGGCAAAGAAATGTATGGGAGTATATTAACCAGTTACATGCAATGATCAGTTTCCTCCACTTATGATGACCCTTGTGTTTAACTACACCCTCAATTTCATTCAAGTTGAGACTTTGACATTTTTTTATAGTTATCTGTGCAATGCATACATTATACATTGGTAAATTTGCTGATTTATGTTTTTTTAGTTTGTGTCATGAACCCAGCCCATTGTACTCAATTGAGCGCTTCTGCTCATAAAATTCAAGATTCCATACTTTAAATTGTACCGCTTGTTTTGGTTCTACCCTTGCCTATTTTTGACCTTACCCCCTTCTTGACCAAATCTATGTATTCATGTCCCTAATCTTACTAATGGACACAGCACTAATGATTCTCCTTAAAATGTTACCACCGTAGTGCAAAATATAACATATATTAATATTCATGTGGCTTTTGGTGATTAAAATGTGATTTGACTTGTAGCATTGAACTGCAAATGTATTCCCAGTGAGCTAATTTCCCTGTGTCTCTGGTCCTTCGAGGTGTACATTTTCATGTTTGATTAAAGGCAATTTTGTGATCCACAACCTCGCCCCCTCCCCCGATTACCTCAAAAAATTTAGATATTTATATGATCTGAACCATTGGCCCTAGTAATCCATGTGTACCAAATCTTACGTGCAAATTTGGCCGTATCTGTTCAGAAATTTGCAATTTTGTATTTTCTGTCCATGGACAAATTACAGCACACTAACCTATGGGATCGTGGGAAACAAGCTTTACTCAAACATAAACCACAAGCTCGGGATAAAACGCAATTTTTGGAATAAGCTTTACTTTGTGAATAAATGGAAGTGCTGGCTCTCTACTGTAAACGTATTGTAAAATTTCACTCCTTAAAAGATGAACGCTTGTAAACCACTCCAAAACAAGTGGTTTGTACATAAAAAGAGGGAGTTTCCACTCAAAAGTGCAAAAATCACTCTTTTTAAGGAGTTAAACGAAGGACAACACTTTTAAGGAGTTAAACAAAGGAAACACAGAAACGATTGAAATCTCACTCTTTTTGGAGTGATTCTCACTATGAGTGGGAAATTCGCTTCGTTTAATTACAAACACTCATTTTTGAATGGTTTGCAAGAGTTTCTCTTTTGGGAGTGAATGTTCACTCGTTCACTCGTTTAACACTCGTGTAAAATGCACATTTTAATGTATTAATGCTTAAAGAGATAGGACATTTCCAGCACAATATGCCCCCCCCCCCCCATTTTTGTAAATCAATTTTAACCAATATATTAATCAAACCTGGAGGGAATAACCGTAAAAGCCATCTTACAAGTAATAATATGCGTTGGTATTTCTGTCGTGTCATGGCGGATAACCAGTATACTTGTTTATGAGGCCAATCAAGACAGCGGCAGTTCAAAACTTAGTTGTTTGTTTTTTTTTTTTTTTGTTTTGTTCTTTTCTTTTGTTCAATATACCTTTGAATGTGCGCGGTTTGTAGTCGACAACCAAGTGCAATTTAGAGAGATTTGTATCCTCCTAAAATTTCCTTGTGTCCCTTTGAATGAAGAAAACCGTTTTGTTCAAGAAAGTAAGTCGAAATGTATGTCACAAATAGATCCATGGAATGTTTATAATGTGTTTAGAGTTATGCAACCTTGTGGTGTCCTGGTCAAATTTTACAATAAACAAGGAGCATATCGGCCCTAGTAATTTCTTTTATACTATTTGTTTTTTATAAAAAATCACCGTTTGTGGTTTAATGAACAATCCCAAATCAAAACTAAGTTCTTAACATTGCAATTCCCCCCCATTTTAAACATTTACTGAAATTCAATTCGGAACAGCTTTGTAAGACAATAGCTGGGCAGGTTCTTCTGTATGTTTGATGCTCTTGCTGACTATTGATCTTCAGCAGGCTATTGTTCCGATTTATGTCTATCCATCCGTTGTCTCTTCATAGATAGCCTGGTACTTGCTACACTCATGGCCAATATCCTGGAAAAACAAACTGTGGTTTGGTTTATTATATAAGTGATAATGCACTTGTAAATTACACAGTCCTAATTCCTTTTTTTACTGTGCTAACATTAAGGTTACCATTAAAATAGCAGTAGTTTGCCTCTATCTTGAGAAGATATGGATTAAAAGACTGAATCTCAATGACAGATAGGCCTTTCATCAAAAGTGATACAATTTCCAGGTACGCCGTGGTCAAAAAACGATCGGAATGATATTATGTGATTGCTTATTTGTTTTTGGATAATTTTTAAAGTACTTGTAACATCCAAATATGTGTCCATTAAGAAATTGCCTCCCAATTTAAACTCCTCTGTAAGTGACTTAGCGAAACTGTTAGTGTTAGGGTTGGTGTTTAAGCACCGTGGGTGCTGTTCATGTGTTACGAAACTTAGATTTCTCTGTATACCAAGCATGATGCACCTTTTAAAATCCTCGTCAAATATGATCTTACCCTGTTTGTCAAATTTTTGATGGAAAACTTGGTAAAATCGACCCGAATATAGTAATATTTGCAAGACCTGTCCCACATTTACCCTGTTTGAGTCAATTTTGACTATAAAACCATTGTAGATCCTATTTACCTGGACAAACCTATTCAAAAGTGACATGCATTTTTTAAGGTGTGTATATGGCACCCATAAATTAACCAGGGTACGTTTCATTAGATAAACGGTCAGTATGAAGAAAATATAAGTGCACCATGCTCGACATGACACATGTTGTAATGCTTAACAGGAGCCTCAGGAGCCAACCAGAATGTGGAATATGTAGACAAATTTTGTCAACCATATAGACTCAATATTCTATTATCCAGGCACAGTTGAAACATGTTTAGAATTCATTGTGTCCTCTTAAACGATTTCACGAACTCATCGGTTTTGATTAAATGCCTTTCTTATGAATGCACAAGAGATGACTATGTTGAAAAACCTTTTTCATGCAGATTTGTTGAAATCTTTGTACTTGCCATGAATCCCAATATTCTCAAATAATGCTAGAAAAAACACAGGGCGTCACAGGCTTATTATTTTGAAGAAACAAAAGGAAACGAAACTAGCTCAGTGCGCCCATTTGGATTACATAACACGCTAATATTCCATGATCATACATTTACACTCTGAACGAATAAAGTCGTGTATCCAATGGGTGCACTGAGCCTGTTTGATTTCGGCGTCGATTATAATAAGCCGTGAGTCCCAAACAGCTACATGAAGATTTAATTTTGACATCACTTTAAAAATATTTGCAGATACATGTGCAAACATGGTCAAATGTCACCAAAATACGAGGTCATTAAAGTTCAAACGCTGTAACCCTAGAAAGAGTCTTGGGTCTGTGATTCTTTTGACTGAGTTAATCAGTATTTTGACCTCATTTGACCTTTGTGAACTCTAGGTGACCTTGAACTTACCTGTGGTTTTGTTTTTAGGTTGGTTCCAGATCCAATTGTTTTCCCAATTTAATTCTCTACCTCTTTCATGCATATTGTGGCTTATTTTAGACCTATCTGCATCTCTTATGTATTTTGACCTGATTTGACCTTTGTGACCTCTAGGTGCCCTGAACTTGATCTGTGTAGGTGGTTCCATATCCCTTGTTTTCAAATTTAATTCCTACCTCTTTCATGGCATTTGTGGGTTATTTTAGACCTATTCTTCATCTTTAATGGAATTTGACCTCATTTGAACCTCTTAGTGACCTCTAGGTGCCCTTGAACTTGACCTGTGCAAGTGGTTCCATATCCATTTTTTCGCAAATTTAATTCTCTACCTTATTAACTCTCTGCCAAATTTGATGTTTGTTTATAACAAAATGCACAATTGTTCCACTATCTGCTTAACTACGGTTTCTCAAGAGTTTGTCGAGTTTGTCAGTGATCATTTGAACTGAGAATGACAAGGTACTAATTGCTTTTGTGAGTTAGTGCGAGATTTTTGAAATTTATATTTGCTAAGCTTAAATGATATATCTTTCAAGGAAACTTGTTTAAACTGAGGTTTTTACTTGAAACTGATTTTATACTTAGAAATCTATTTGAGAACATGGTTTTTTCATAGTCCATCATTTAATCAGATGAAGATAAACTATTTTCGAAACAAAAAATTATCGACTAATAATCAAGTTTTTGAAAATCTAGACGTTTTCATATAGAATAACCCTATTTTCAGGTTGTATCTACAGATTTTTTGGTTAAATTTCTTTTAAAAAATTTTTTGCAAGTGATATGTACAGATTTTTCCAATTTTCCAATTTGAAAAAGTTTGTTTTTCAAATTTGATCAGAAAACTCACTTTATCACTCCATAGTTTTTTTCATTTAATGAAAAAAAAAATATTTATATAGAGGTCCGGAGACACTGGGGAATTGAAAAGTCACTCAAGCACGCCATTTAACACATTAGGATAACTTTGGTTCAAACCACCTTAACGATGCTTGATGGAATGGTTTTGTAAAATTCTGTTGTATATTGATTAGCCATTGTTGTTCAGACATCTTTGTATTTTAACGAATCATTCTCGTGTTTCTAGAAGTTTTGCTGAGTCAACCAGAAGACGGAGTTGTGCACAAATGATCAAGATTCTTTTTTGTTTCGCGTGCAGGTTTATCTAGAATCTTTGTTTGCGTGTGCATGTTTTTATATAATTTGTGCTCTCTGCTTCAGATAACCTTTCTGGAGACTGATTCGTAGGATATATTGCACTGAACAACAATGGATAATCAACAATACACTGGTGCACTAGAAAGTGTATATAACAAGAAGATGCCGAAAATACAAAATAAGACATAGTACAGAAAGAACTAAAACATCATCAGACAATAGTAAATTGCATAACATTTATACCTTGACGGTGCAGCGAATAGAGTTAACATGCAGTGATGAATGGGGATAAGCTCCTTCAACAACACTCCCAAGAACAGGGCATAATGTCACACATGTGTAAAAATTTTATCATTTTACTAACGCGTTCCTTAAGTAAGTCCATACATTGGTAAAGCTTTATGCTTCCTAATAGGCTTGTATTCATGTGAATTTTAAGGTTGCTGCTAATTTCTGAAAACATTAGATAAAATCTTATAAGGAAAATAAGGAAAATATTGATATAAGGGAAGTTTGCGGAAACTCATAAACAGTCTAAGGGCGAAACGCCTATTTTGATGTCTCTTCTATCCAAAGTCAGTCTCCTGTGGCAAGAATTTCAATAACAGAGCGTTCGAATAGGCGTTGTCGTTAGACTTGCGCTATTACCTTATTACATAACTTGTCTAAATAGTATGATCTGTATGTAGTCATTCAAATACTCTTCCTCTTGCTTACATATCACTTCAAGCGCTTTATATATTCTGTTTTTTTTTATAAGCAATGAACAGCAGTTCCCTATCAGGGATAGCCTAAACGAGCATATATCTTAATATCACCAATATTTCAGGTGGCATATATATGTTTTCATTGCTTATATTGCCTTTTGGAGTGGGAGTAAATATAACCCATTTGTTTGAGTAGTATGAGCGGATGTCTTCTACATTCTGCAATGTCTTAGAATGATTTGTTCAGATTTACGCAAACACTTAACCATTTTGATAGCAAAGAAAAGATAAACATTTCTTGTTGATTTTGCGCTTGCCAAACTCAGGACTCTTTATTAAATAGCTTAGAATTCAAACTCTTGCAATGAAAAAAACCCCAAAAAAAAACAATTTAAGAACTTTTATTTTCACAATAAGGGTATACCATTTATTTTAAAATGTTTCGGGGGTGTTGTTGACTGTGGTGAAAACAATTTTGCCGTAATAATAATAGCAATAATAGCAGATATTAGATAGCGCCTTATGCTATTGGCCTCTAGCGCTTGCACAAATGGTCCCGCTGATCACTGTGCCCAACCATACCATACACATTTAGCTCATTTCAAGGGATGCAGCTGATCGGGATCAGCGCTTTCCCTAATCGAGATAACCATCGCAGCCCGGACCAGCTTCCCAAATCTCGCATGGGTCACATCGGGACAACCATCGGTTCATTTCTTGTCCAGGGAATTACAATAGCTGAATCTCACGCGCCGATACGCCATGGATGAAGCATACACTGGAGTCGAAGCGCTTTACCTGATTGAGCTATCATTGTCCGCTCCCAAATTCAGGAATCTTTATTAAATACCATTCCTTGAACTGCCGATTCGGTTTCTATATTTTTAGTGCTGAAGGATGAGACGAGAGATCGGATTGCTAGGTATTTATCATCCGCGTTTCAGCTATAATTAGCCATTAATGGTGATGCCTGCTTCAAATGGTAAATTCACTAACTGTAAACTGAAGTTAAATCTGCCATGAGTATGCCTCTCTAAAACTTGCACAAATTTCAAGGATAATGAACTATGCAACATGAAAAACTCATCACCCATTCTGTTATGACGTCTCGTAGACGTCAAAGGCAAGTAAATAACTTGCAAACCAAATAATGAAGCCCTTGTTCAATAAGTGATCTAAATTTTATATAATAAAACGATTTAATGAACTTTAATCGGTTTGGTTCAAGAATTTGGTTAGGTCCAAAACAAAATTAACAAAACAGCTTCACATGATTTATAAAAGATACTTAGATCTCTCAAGTTCTCTAGTGTCTATAGTTAAATGATCGTAGCAGTTCAAAACGTGATATATCCTCACCAAGCGGAAGACTCCAAAATTGACAGCAATCCAAGTCACACTTACAACTCCTCAGTTAATATATTCCATGGGAAAATCTTCTCATTCGAAGGTCATTTGTTCCAGCAGTTCAAACGACGGTTTTCCCTCGACGCCCTAATATTATGCAAACACTTAACCATTTTGATAGCAAAGAGAAAATAAACATTTCTTGTTGATTTTACGTTTGCCAAATTCAGGAATCTTTATTAAATAGCTTAGAATTCAAACTCTTGGCAATGACATTAATAATTTTTAAACATTTTCAGCAAATAAGGGTATACCATTTATTTTAATAGTTTCGGGGGTGTTGTGATAGTTGGTGAAAACAAATTTGCCGTAATAATAATAGCAATAATAGCAGATATTTATATAGCGCCTTATGCTATTGGCCTCTAAGCGCTTTCACAAATGGTCGCTGATCACTGTGGCCCAACCATACCATAAACCATTTAGCATCATTTCAAGGGATGCAGCAGATCGGGATCAGCGCTTTCCCTTATCAGCAAAAATACATCGAGATAACCATCGCAGCCTGGATCAGCTTCCCAAATATCGCATGGGTAAATCGGGACAACCAAGCGGTTCATTTCTTGTCCAGGGAAATTACAAGATAGCTGAATCTCACGCCTATATGCATGGATGAGCATACACTGGAGTCGAGCGCTTACCTGATTGAGCTATCTTGTCCGCTCAAATTCAGGAATCTTTATTAAATACCATTCCTTGAACTGCCGATTCGGTTCTATATTTTTAGTGCTGAAGGATGAGACGAGAGATTGGATTGTTAGGTACTTATCAGCCCGTTTCAGCTATAATTAGCCATTAATGGTGATGCCTGCTTCAAATGGTAAATTCACTAACTGTAAACTGAAGTTAAATCTGCCATGAGTATGCGCTCTAAAACTTGCCAAAAGTTTCAAGGATAATGAACTATGCAACATGAAAAATCATCAACCATTCTGTTATGACGTCTCGTAGACGTCAAAGGTCAGAAATACCTTTCAAACACAAATAAATGAGCCTTGTGCACAAGTGATCTAAATTTTATATAATAAAACAGATTTAATGAACTTTAATCGGTTTTTTTTTTTTTTTTTTTTTTTTTTTTTAAATTACAATAACAACTTCACATGATTTATAAACTAAGATACTTAAGATCTCAAGTTCTCTAGTGTCTATAGTTGAATGAAGCGTTGCAGTTCAACGATGATATATCCTCACAGCGAAGACTCCAAAATGACAGCATGCAAAGTCACACTTAAAACTCCTCAGGTAATATATTCCATTGGAAGCTTCTCAGTCCGGAAGGTAATTTTGTCCAGCAGTTCAAGACGACGGGGTTTTCCCTCGACGACACTAATATTCTGCAATACAGTCCAGGTATTCTAACACCATCAGTCTGCCGCTAATGTCCTCATTTAGGACCACAAACTGGAATTCCTTTTTGATTCCAAAACTGAAGCTCTTTTGGCTTCAAAGACGACAGCAAAAAGTTCAACTTTCAAGCTCCTGCGGTCTCCAAAGTATTATAAATCATGGCACTATGTACAGCACAAATCTACCATTATTGTAGATTAAAACTAGCTATAACTATACTGTATAGCTCCTGGTTACAACTGCTAGCCCCTGAGTCTTTCAGTCACAAGTATTTAACTTCTCACAGCTAGATTCCCCTTTCTAACAATAATCATTACCTCATCATCATGCATAAACATAACCTAGCACTGTCAAATCAGATTTCACAAAAATTACATCATCTGAATTGCATCATTTCACATTTATAACTTCATGGGGAATCCCCAGATGATGTAATATGTTTTGATCTTAAAGCATAAACAAGTTGACTCAGTTTCTAAGTTTACATCTTGGGGAATTCCCATTCACCTCTTGTGCAATCTATCTAGTTATAAACAACAGGTGCATATCTCATACAGCACTGGGGAATCCCCTGCTCTATTTTTTTTATCATAAACAAAGTACTTTTCCCATGAGATATCTTTTCTCAAATAAAATTGATATATAAAATAATATTTTGATCCAAAGGAGACCAATATAACAATTGTGCGAATACATTAAAAGGTTATTGACTTGCCATTGTTTACTTAACATCTTAAGGTTCAGAATGAAAGGCTAAATCCGGAAATAAGAAAAATACCTTACATGATTTGAAGAATAACAATCCTCGATACGCACTTGCTGATTAAAATACATGTTTCTTACTAATCTTTGGAATCTTCAAGGAATATGCATGGAATTCGTGATCAACCAGTAAGTACGATCTAATATCAGAACCTCACTGTATTCGAGTTATTTTGTCTTAAGTTACCCTGCGTGGTTCAGTCAATAGTGTGGCCTTTACTTTCACACAGATTTGCAACCTAATTTAGCCACTGGATTCATCTTAGATATGTCATTACAACATATTTTGGCTTTCATCAACTTGATCTTCTTTTCACTAGTATCTTAGGTAGACCTGTCGGCCCTACGCTACTGAACAACAATGTTTTTCAGGTCTTAGACCGAAGCAATTATGACAAAGAAATCAAATAAGCTTAGGTTACAATACTGTCCCCATCTCAGAGTAAGACTTACAATATTGTACGCATTTAAGAGTGAAAACATTATATTCAAAAGATCTTTTGACCTATAAAAAGTATGAGAAGGTAGGACACTGACAAAGGTAGCATTGGAAGTGTCATTTCACATTTATAACTTCATGGGGAATCCCCAGATGATGTAATATGTTTTGATCTTAAAGCATAAACAAGTTGACTCAGTTTCTAAGTTTACATCTTGGGGAATTCCCATTCACCTCTTGTGCAATCTATCTAGTTATAAACAACAGGTGCATATCTCATACAGCACTGGGGAATCCCCTGCTCTATTTTTTTTATCATAAACAAAGTACTTTTCCCATGAGATATCTTTTCTCAAATAAAATTGATATATAAAATAATATTTTGATCCAAAGGAGACCAATATAACAATTGTGCGAATACATTAAAAGGTTATTGACTTGCCATTGTTTACTTAACATCTTAAGGTTCAGAATGAAAGGCTAAATCCGGAAATAAGAAAAATACCTTACATGATTTGAAGAATAACAATCCTCGATACGCACTTGCTGATTAAAATACATGTGTCTTACTAATCTTTGGAATCTTCAAGGAATATGCATGGAATTCGTGATCAACCAGTAAGTACGATCTAATATCAGAACCTCACTGTATTCGAGTTTATTTTGTCTTAAGTTACCCTGCGTGGTTCAGTCAATAGTGTGGCCTTTACTTTCACACAGATTTGCAACCTAATTTAGCCACTGGATTCATCTTAGATATGTCATTACAACATATTTTGGCTTTCATCAACTTGATCTTCTTTTCACTAGTATCTTAGGTAGACCTGTCGGCCCTACGCTACTAAACAACAATGTTTTTCAGGTCTTAGACCGAAGCAATTATGACAAAGAAATCAAATAAGCTTAGGTTACAATACTGTCCCCATCTCAGAGTAAGACTTACAATATTGTACGCATTTAAGAGTGAAAACATTATATTCAAAAGATCTTTTGACCTATAAAAAGTATGAGAAGGTAGGACACTGACAAAGGTAGCATTGGAAGTGTCAGTTAACATTTTATCTAGAAAGCCTGCAGGATGACGAGTAGTATTTTTCCACATGTCTTCTACATATAATCTAGACATATTTAACAAGCAGTAGCAATAACTTATTTTACAGGTGCAAAGTCTCTAGTAGGCTATTATTGGTAAATGACACCAAATCGGAGTTATTTTATGAATTCATACTGAAAAAAATAACAAACATAATATTAGGACATCATTTCCATGACTGCACAACAAAAAACAATTCTAACCAAACTTAGGTAGAGTGTTGGAATGATCTTGATTTTTTTTTTGTCAGGTGGGTTTGAAGGTTTAAGGGACGTTAGGGATATACACAATCGGAACTAAATTCTTTTGCACAAAATCATTGATTCATAATGGATCAATGAGCTGAATTATAAACATATTGAAAAAAATCACTTTTAATTCTGATATTTATATATTTCAACAGTTACAGCAAATTATTACCGTATGGAAATCAATTTAGGCCACTGTATATCTGGCCCATTGGCAATGAGTGACAGACGTATTGCATCACAAGACGCAGCGTATCAAACTTGTTTTGTGACACAATTCAAAAGCATTCAGACCGGGATTCAGACATTGTACTTCAGGCTTGTAGTGAGATATTGATCTGGCAAGTGAAAGGTGTATTACCCGGGATTAGCACAGATACAATAGCAAAGGTCTGTGAGCTGATGACTGTATGCTTTTTCAAGTATAATGCATGCTCTCAATAATGTCAGCATCCTTGGCTGAGAAGTGAAGCTTACATAACAAGGAAAATAATATTAGTTACTTTTCCCATTTTTACAAAATGTAAACACCTAAGTTGTTTTCAAATTCCTTATGTCTGAATATTTTTTCATGCCATTGTGTCCCTTTAAAAGTTGATATTGGAAGAAGTGTGACCTCTAATACGTATTTATCTAAACCATTAGTATTTAAATTGAGGACACCATCATTAATAGATATTTAAGCACAAATTAGCTACTGTGTACTGTTTAAGTAAGCTTATAATCCAGATATGTAAAATTACAACACTGGTAAGACACAAACAGAGGCGTTCAGGTAGCATTGCAATTACTGGACCTCTATGAATCGTTCTTATACATCACTAATCTCAGACTGCCCTTGGTCTTCTAAGAGAGGTGATGCTCTATAATGGAAATACCAACAGTTTTGATAACATAAAAGACATGCTATACACTTTATGGCATTGCCTATTTGGCTGGAGTATATATGTACTTGATTTGTGGGCTCTCAACATCGGGCTCTAAGGTTTCAAGTATCTTGTTATAATTTCAAGGCGGAATCCTGCAGCATTACATCAATGTGTTACTAGAACAGGATTAAAGGCACTATCAGAAAATCAAAAAAATAATCAAAAATCAGATTTTTGCATTTCTGGAACAAGTATAGGTATCCTAGCATGCCCAACAAGTGCTAAGACTGAAAGCAACCTAACAAGGACACAATAATACATTTTAGTCATTACTCTCCTTAAGGACACTTACTACAACACGTAATTGAATGGAGATTCATATCTTTGAGGACTGCTGTTTTCTTCCTTTTCTGTTAAGTTATTTTTGCAACCGAAAACTTATGAGAATTCTACACACTTTTCCTTCAATTATAAGCTATTTCTACAAATTTCAAATATTTTGAATCTTTTGGGTGTATCACTGATAGTGTCTTTAAGAATATCTATAGTATGTGTGTTTCCTGAAAGTTGTCCTTTACTTACTGTTCCTTATAGTGATAGGGCAAAACAAAAATTTCTTTAATTCATTAACCTATTTATTTTATTTTATCTGCCAGACAAAGGCATCTTTTTATACATCCACTTGTAGATACCGGCATGCGTAATGCATGCTTCACGGGCTGAGCCTGTTGAGTGTATATTTAATTGCAATATTATCTGTCAATTTTGTTAACCAAACTATCGGTAAACGGATTAGCACTCATAACACATGGCTCGGAGTTTGTGACATTAGTGAAGTTAACAAATTTGTATTTTTCCGGAGATGCCGCCAATCTCAATATAAACTGTAGCTATTAGTGAAGACACGTCGGTTACCATGCACATATCTTGTAGGTGTTCATAACAGGTGTTTCATCCAATAGAGGAGGTACGGTGTACCATCGACGCCAAAAAAAAAATAAATAAAAATGAAAACAAAAATAAAAAGTGAAATTTTTAAACAAAAATTCTGTTTCGATTTTTTTTTTGATTTTTTTTTTCAGAATTTTTTTTAGAATTTTTTTTTAAGAATTAAAAAAAAAAAAAATTTTAGATTTTTTTTATTTTTTTAGAGTGATTTTTTTTAAAATACTTTTTCGAATTTTTTTTCGGAAAGGTTTTTAATTTTTGTTATAATTTTTTAGATTTTTTTTTTTAGATTTTTTAATTTTTTTTTTAGAATTTATTCTTTTCCCCCCCATGGGAATTTGTTTTGGCGTCGTTGGTACGTGTCCTGTGAAAAAAAAATTTAATCTTGAGGGAAAATAAAATTTCGCTAATTATAAATGGCCGGGGATTACAAATCCGGAAACCAGCCACGGAGGAGGGACGAGACTTGAGAGGTTAGTGGATGAGTTCGTGTTTTGTTGTGATGCTGTACAGGCCCTGGCCGTGCAGCTCTACTGCAGCTATGCCGTAGTGCATGCTTTACTGCATGTCGCACGAAACTAATTAGCGCAATATCGTCTCAGAATTCGACTGTTAACACAAAAATTATGATCTTTGCCGTTTGTTGTGGATTGGGCGATAGAATGGAGCGGCAATATCTTATTTGACGCCTCTTTGACGTCACAATTGACCTAGCTTACTGAAAAAGCTCACTTCTTCATTTATCAATAGTCTGTGTGAAACGAGTGGTTCATAGATACCACCCGCTCACTCCTTTCCTTCTTACCCCCCAACTACTAACCTATTTTCTTTTCCCACAAAGAAAATTCCTTTTTCTAGACAGGTATTAATTACAACTTGGTATTGTTGATCCTACTTCCTGTTATACCCCGTTGAATTTAGGACAGTGATGTCCAGGGAACGGGTGGTTTCCTTGGTATAACGGGAGCAGTGGCAGGGAGGGGGGAGTGCTCCCCTGCTCGAAACCCTGCCCAATTGCCCCCTCCCCCATAGCCCCCAATAAATTGACCGTTAGTACAGTGTATGGAAAAGGCCCCACATTTCCCCCGTCAGAAAAATGCATTGGCACCCTTCTGCCCCCCCCCCCATCTGAAAAGGTCTGACAGGACCCGAATATATTGATCTAGCTTTTATTTAATGTAAGTTAATCCTTTGCGGTCATTTTAGCGATAAAAATGGGGTACCCTACGGGGGTTCCGTCAGTCGGAAGGTGTGTGGGACTCTGTGTGTGTGTGTGTGGGGGGGGGGGGTGGTTGCCACTGCTTATACCTTATGTGTAAAGTGGCCAAAAATGGTACTTATGTTAATTTGATGCTACTATAAGCAAATACTGACAATAATTTGTATACCATTCTTATTTTTTAGAGTCTTGTGTATTATTTCTATTATATAAACTCACAGTTATGACGTCACGATGACGTCCATATTAAAACGTTATCTGTTTGCTACTTTATTGAAGAAAAAGACATGGTAGCTACACACTGAATACCAAACAAGGTGCTGTTTGTCATTTACGACAAAATAGGGGGTGGGTGGTAACCACCCACCCCCACCCCCCCCCCCCGCCCCCGACGGTCGAATGTAGTAGAAAAACGGGGGTGGACGAAGTGTAATACCACAAGAAAGGTTTCTTTATAAAGATTAATTTCCCAGTAGAGGGCCTATGAAATTAGTAAAAACGACTCTATCAATATCGTCCGGATTTTGTGAAAATCTCTTATTGCTGCATGATGCAACCATCTTCCTAGATCCTGGGTTGATTAAACAACCTGCCATACAACCCCCATATAAAGTACATATTAGCACCCCCTCCCCCCCCCCCCCCTCCCCCCCCGATGTACTATGAGAATGTGCGATCTATGTCAGATATTTATCTGGGGCTCAATTATTTAAAGTCTTTAGGAGTTACATTGACAAAATGGATGTTAATCCATTATTAATTAGCTCAACATTATTCCAATTTTTTAAAGTGTCCGGTGGTGAATTGCAATAAAGTGTTTTCTGGGAAAAAACGGAATGTCAGCCTTGAATTCTGTTGTCTTGATAAAAAGAAAGAAAGAAAGAAAGAAAGAAAGGAAGAAAGAAAGAAAGAAAGAAATACAAAATATTAACATTCCCATAAGTTAAGGAAGGAAAGAAAAGAAGAAGAAAGACAAGAAAGAAAGAAAGAAGGAAGAAAGAAAGAAAGAAAGAAAGAAAGAAAGAAAGAAAGAAAGAAAGGAAGGAAGGAAGGCAGGAAGGGGGCGTATGGTATAACAATTCTTAGGCATTAGCATGGTTTGGCATGGGCCCGAAAATTGGCTTCTTGCCACCAACCTGGTTTATTGATCCAGGTATTGATACTTGTGCAGTGCGGGTGCAGTGCGCCATCAGAGAACACCACCCCTGACCGACACTAACTGGCCACATTCATACATAGTTTCTTTTTTCAGTGAGTTAGGGGACAACTGACGTCACGGGTGGACCAAACAAGACATTCACAAAAAGCTTTACATTTTTCTGTGATGAACATTGGCCCTTAGGAAATTTTCAGGATTGGGCCCCCCGCTGGCCTTCGCGAAGGGCGGCCTGAACAAGGAGGTTGCTGGAGGGGAAAAGCTTTGGAATTTTGAATCTTTTGGTTTAAAAGTGTTAAAATATTGGGGGGGGTGGGGGGGGGCTCAAGGATATTCGAGCCCCCCCCCCCCGCAATAAAAACTATTGGGGTGCCAATCCCCCGTTTCCTAGCCCACTCCCAACAAAGAGAAAATGTACATTTATCTAATTTGTGTAGTCGTCTTATCGTGTCCAACCAGTTGCATCTCCATATGATCCGCCAGACTTGAGAGATTGTAGGCCTTTAACAGCTGGCTGCTTCACTTTCCGCCAGGTCTTGTCGTGCCTTGTTTGCTCCATGGCAGACAAGACAGTGCATTCCTGTGTAGTTTCCGGGGTTCGTCCGCGAACTCATCGTAAATCTACGTGTCATACTAGTCATCCGAAGTGGAGCAAATTATCCAAAGCACCGTGTAAATGGTATGAAAGGTCTAATATGTAGGACATACGCAGGAATTAGTATACAACGTAGGGTTACTCATGAGTTGGGCGAACGACCCCAGCATCCAGGTAGCCCCCACTTCTGCAATGATACCTTAGATCGGCCAATTTTGTGTGGGTAGTCTACTGCGACGTAGGATGCACTGCACACGGCAAATCTAAAAAGCAGAACAAAACAGAGACTCGTCTCCGGCCAGTAACTCCCTCCCGTGACTGGTTCCCGGCATTTGTATCCCCAGCCTTTATATAGCGAAAATTTTATTTTTCACTTCCAATTTCTTTTTAATCGTCCCAGCGACGCCAAAAAAAAAAAAAAAAAATCCAAAGTAAAAAAAAAAATTCCAACAAAGAAAAATAAAAAATCTGCGGAGAAAAAATAATAAAAAAAAAAATCGAAAAAAAAAAAAAATCCAAAGTTTTTTTTTAAAAATCAAATTAAAAAAAACAAACAATTTTTTTTTTAATATTATTTTTTTTTTTTTTCATTTTTATTTATTTTTTTTCTTGGCGTCGATGGTACACCGTAGGATGGTGTATGATATGAATAAACAATGAGATTGTATCGTTCTTATACAGAAGCATATCGTATAGACGCATCCCTTGGTTAAAGATATGGTGCAGATGTTTGTTCTGTACTGAGGCATAATCTAGAGTCACAATGGCATCAAAGTACCAAGTGATAAAGATATGTGCCGTATAAACTTTGAATGAGTTTGACGAGAATGTCAAAAATACCGTACAAGCCCAAATGAGACTGAAATTTAAATAAAGCAAGGAGTGTTTCCTAATCCTCTGAGTGAGATTTTAAAAAATTACCTTCAGCAAGTATACCAGTAATGATATGGCATATAGGACTGCTAGGATGAGGGAATCTCATTTGTACGTGCGGTGCGTAGGTTGTTTTTCTGGCACATTTTGACTAGCCTTTCACCATTAATTGTCATCAGTGGTATCATGATAGATGAAGACAATAACGATGAAAGTCTGCCCTCTCAGATGGCGCTTTAACTGCAGTGGTTAAATCACTTTTAGTGGTTCGAATCCCTGTCAGTATGATTTTATCATTGCTATTTTTAGAGTTAGTCTACAAAATGAACTACACCAACCGACCAGTGTAATAACGCCCAAGGATGTGAGTTTGAAAAAAAACATCATTACGGGAAAACCTGCCACCTGCATCCATCACTTTAGTTACCAAACCTGCAGTAGGTGATATTCACTGATCTCTATACAAGGGTGGATTGGCTACACAACAGTACTTGTATATTAGATGAATGGAGCAACGGCTGGTCATCTTGGTCGAAACCGACACAATACCAATTCCAAGACACCTGTTTAACAGAAGTTGTATCCCGGGTGCACGTTTTAGAGACATGCCATCCCATACGCGCAAATACAATGAGTTCCCTGAATTGGCTTTGATTCTGTAGTCTGTTATGTCACTTATCCACAATTTCACTGAGAACATTTTGTATAAGCGACCGGCTCTTAACCCCTGCTTGGCTCTTTTTGGATGACCAATAGGCTATCAGTGCTTCCATGACGAAGGCCCAGGTTTCCAATCCATTGTATAGAGATCAGTGGTGATATTGAGAATATTTCACGTTACGAAACTGGGTTGAGTTGTTGGCTTGTTCCAGTTATGTAAAAAAAAAATACTATTTCTTGTTATTTGTGTTAAATTGGCATATGTAGAAAACATAATATATCCACAAATTGTTCTGACAAAAACTTTTTGACATGTAAAATAAGTCAAAGTAAAATTACCTTCACGTAACATTTACTTTAATAATTGTGCCTGTATTAATGAGCATTGTGAGTTTAAATAGGTGAAACCCCAACACGACAATAGCGTAATGAAATCTCATGCAATGTGATATCTTTCAGTGTGTCATGAAATACAAATAATGAATGCATTTAGGAAGGTAGAAAGGGCAAACTCGTAAACCAGCGGCATTCTGACGCACCGTTTCCTTTATTGCTGTACACACCAACCTAGTAAAACCTGACAGAACGTGATCAGAACTGAACTGTGTATATTACATGGAACAGAACTGTGCACAAAAATCAGGAAATGTGCATGATATTGAGAAATTATATTTAAGTTCACAGTGGGAGGGGATCGCTTTCGTTCTGAAATGGCGAGTGCGTCTGCCAATGGAAATTTCACCCTCAAGGAAATGGAAAAAGATTTGTCTTGTTACATCTGTTATCAACTTTTTACGGAACCCAAGGATCTTGATTGTCCTCACGTCTACTGTTTACAATGCCTGGAGGAGTGGGTCGGTAAAGAACCTACCATTGACTGCCCAGAATGTCGTCATATCACTATTGTACCTCCCGGCGGATTGTCTAACTTGAAGACTAATCGTCATCTAAAGACTATGGCGGAGAAATACGCGGAGAGGGTTGAAAAGCAGAAAGATGTCCCACTATGCCAAAATCACCACGGAGAGCGCCAGCATTTCTTTTGCGTAACGTGTGGCGTGACAGTCTGTCACAATTGCCTTGTATTAGACCACGAGAGACCACGGCATGAAATTAAAGAACTGAAAGTCATCACCAAAACGCGAAAAACGGAAATAACTTCAAAGATGAAACGTGTGAAGGAAGAATTAAAGAAAGATGAAGACGATGGGAAGAAAGAAGCTCAATGGGATTGAAATAAAAGTGAAAGCGGCTGTCGACCAGGCGGAGAGTAAAATCGACGAGCGTGCACGATATATTCTCACTGAAGTGGAGGCTCAGAAGAAAGAAATGAAAGGACGCGTCCAAGAAATCGGTCGACAGCATTTAAAAGCACTTCAAGAAGAAAAAAATCAAGCAAAAGATAGGGGGAAAAGACCGACAAATGTTCACTCTGCAACACAAAATGTAGTCGAGTCTGCAGCCGATCGCACCAACTTGAAGTCACTCGTTGATAAGATGGAGAAGCTGTGGATTGCTCAACATGAAATATCCACGTCAGGCATGGCTTGTCTGCACTTCAACCCAGGATCACACCCGGTAAGCACAGCATGGTTTGGTGAGGTAGTTGAAAAGTACCACAGAAAACGCAAATTAACGTTCATCACTGAATTTGGTACAGTCCAAAATGCTCAGGGTATCGCAGCAACAAAAACAGGCTTACTCGCAGTTGTTGACTCTGTTTCCAAAGAAGTTATAGTGTACCGCAATGACAATGGTAAATACAAACAGCATTTCTGCCTGAATTCACCAGCGGATAATGCAAAAGGGAAACTCAAACCACTTGGCATATGTGTGACATCTGACAATAAATTTATCGTCAACAATGATGGACCTGTGCAGATATTCACACCAACAGGTAAATATGAAAAGTCGTTGTCCATTGACAGTGATATAATAGATATAATCACTATTACCCCAGATGGCGCTATGCTGGTAGGTAACTGTGACAAAGGAGTCATCACTGTGCACAAACCTAATGGTGAGTTACTGACTACACATCAAGTAGGCACTGAAGATATTGGCGATATTGCAACCAACGGCAAACTGATTGCATTTACTAAACCCAACAATAATGCGTTTTTTTTAATTGACTTTGAATCAGGCCAAGAGTTGTGGAAATCGAAAATGACTTTTCCACTCAGTATTTGCTATGACGAAAAATCAGACAGCATATTGGTAGCGGGGGGTGCAGAGACTCAAGGAAATCACATTATAGTTCAGTTCTGCAGCACAAGCGGACGGAAGATAACTACTCTGGCAACTGGCTTAATCAACCCTTTGGCAATGACAATGACACATGATGGAAAGCTGATAGTAGCCGATAAGAAAAGTGTTAAAGTGTATAGCATCGAATAGGTGTCATCACCCAGAAACTCTACATGAAACAAAAAGCATTTTTGTTCGAAGGAAAAATTCATAATATCGATAAATTACATGAAGCATAACGATTTTCACTTTCGTACATCTTGACATTTTTCAGTATATAAGTGACCAACAAACTGAAATATCAGCATTCGGATAATAGGTCAATTTAGTCTAATAACCATGTTGTCTATAGCCATGTAGGTCTAATATCTAAACTGGTCTATAACCCAATGTGGCTAATCCAATTGGTCTAATACCCATCTGGTCTAATATTCATTTCGTGTAGTGTCTATTTGGTCTAATTGTCTAATTGTCCTAATATTCATTAGTAGGTCAAAAGTTCAATTGACCTCACAGCACTCAATTCAAATCCACAATCTTCAACGCTTTATGACCATGCTCTTAATCCCCTTTCAATCGTAGGTAATTGGGTGTTGATGTGATGTGAATAATCCATACTAACAGCCATTGCAGTAAATGTTAGTGTTGAATTTTCGAACTAATTACACACAAAAATATAAAACTTAAAGTCGACAGTTTTTGTTATATTATCATTTGGACTCTTCGCTGGATATGAACTCATCGTGAACTGCAATGCTTATTGTGGACATTAGTGGACATATTTGGACAATAGGTATCTCATATAAATGGTGTGTAATTTTACTATGTATGTTGTGGAAGTACCAAATTCTTGAACCAAATAGATCTGATACAAACATCATTAAATTGTTATTAAAATTCAGAACCTTGTGCACAAGCTCATTATTGTGTTTGAAAGGTATTCTGACCTTGACCTCCACGAGACGTATACATACAGAATTGGGGGTTGTCACGGGGATTTTAATTGAGATAATTTGAGCCATATGTTCAGAATTTACACATTAAAAGTGTGTTTAATATTGTGAAACAGTGTGCCATTTGGCATACAAAATTTTGTGTGTATTATATGTACTACTTGTAGTTTTGGTTCAGTCAATATTATATTGTGTTGTGATTTACAAATCACAATGGAGTTTAATACAGAAGAGTCATTGGGCAAATAACTTGGGAGAAGTTTGTGAGCATAAGAAAGCCTGGAGTTAATGAAACTAGCCAAGCATTCTAGGACTTGAGGCCAAAACATGCAGAGAAGCAAGTCATCAAAAAAATTTGATTGAAACAATATCTGTTTCAGGAAGATGTTTGGGATGTTCATATGTGGATAGGATAGAAGAGCGGGTTCAGAACAGGGCCACTGGTGATGCCGTCACGTTGAAGGAGCTCTTGAATTAAAAAGGATTAGCATTGAAAGAGTTAGAAAATGCATATTCAAAGGAACAGAAAGAAAAAAGGAAATTGAATTAGAAAAAGAAAAAATGCAACTGCCAAATGCCAAAAAGAGAAAGCAACCAAAAAGAGATGGAAGTGCAATTGAAAAAGACAAAATTAGAAATAGAAAAGTTGCAAAATTGAAAGGAAACAAAAGGAAAGGAAAATGCAGATTAAAACAAAAAGAAACTTCAGAAGCTGTTTAGAGTTCGAAAAATTAAAAACAGGCTAGTCTCACTCTTCCAAGCCCTCTGGTTTGATGCGGCGAAAATATTCGCCTGGTCCCAAATTACAGCCAAAAGGAAGTAGACCAATACGTCTAACTTGAGAAAATTGCCAATAGCTTTGAAATGGCCCAAGAATCTTGGACCCTGTTGCTACAGTCAGTGTTCATGGCAAAGCCTGAGAAAAATAATATATTCGGCATGTCAAGCGACAGATGTGTCCCCTCGATTAGGAACGAGGTTAAGCGGCAGTGCTCAAAGCATATGCATTGGTGCCAGAGGCATACAGACAAAAATTGCAGGTCGTTGTCAGAAAAAGGATGACCAAACCCATGTAAAATTGCCCAGTGTAAAGGAGCAAATGTTTGATCGCTGGTCTCCGAAAGAAGTCGGGCAAAAATTTGCGTCACAAATTAGGGAGTTGGATGTCTAGTTGAAAGAGTTCAAACAGTGCCTAAATCAGATATCAAAAACACATCTGGATGACAAACAAAATGACAGTTTGCGTGACGCAGCCGTGAAGGCCGACGACAATGCTTTGACTCACAAATAAGTAATATTAGTAGGCCTAGCCAAGAATTACTAGGTACAACAAATACAACAATTAAGTCGGTTCTAACAAAGCGTATATGTTAGAACAAAGGAGGGGGAAAACCCAACAGGTCCCATGAAAAGGGGAGCAAAGAAAATAGTGGTGCTAATAAAAAGCATGGGATGGGAACCAAATCACAGATTCACATGCCATCACTGTAAAAGCAAGGTCATACAAAGTCAAGCGGGTGTTGGGAGATACTGGCTATCCACCCAAATGAAGAGGAGAGAGCCAAAAGGGAGTCAAAACCAATCGGTTTGCCTTAATTTAAGGTCAAAAGTCATTCTTCTGTTCAAAAACAAGAAATCACAAAAGGGGAATTGACACAGAAAAAGTAAGGGCTGACTTTAAGCCTTTTGTTTTGGAGGGGATTGTGTCACTTTCAGGTGATAGTTTAGATCAAAAAAAACCAATTAGAATCATTCGGGACGTGATATGCACAGTCTATGATAGAAGAGGCACTTCCATTTGATATTGAGAGTTCCACAGGAACTAGTGCATGATTCAGGGTAAGTATGGATTGTATAGTTGTCCCTATTCACAAAATGAATTTGAAATCAGACTTGTTTTCTGGAACTGTCAAAATTGCGTTAGACAAGCACTCCCAGTTAGTAAAGGGGGTCTCATGTTGTAGGATGATTTGGCAGGGGGGAAAGTTCCCCAGATCCTTATAGTTTCCACAGGTTGCCTGTACAGTGGAGAAATTTTGGAGGAAATAGACATTTTACCAGCATGTGCAGAACTAGGTCAATGACCAGAAAAAGCCCCAGGAAAAACAGTGAGCAGGTGATGAGTCCAAATACTATAACATAGGAAGAGTGTCGAGGATGGACTTGGTCCCAAAATTTAGAGGATACTCTTCTCTCAAAATAGAGGCATTTGGAGGTCATCTTCCCTCTTCAGGGGAGACTGAAATTCCCTTTTAGTGAAAATCCAGCCCATGGCACAAACAGTGACAAGCTGGAACAATGAAAAATCCAGCCAATGAGCATGATAGAGTTAGGGAAGTAAAGGAGACCCTTTAACGACGTCCAGTTTGTCACGATATGCTTATCGCCGCAACGATGGCCAACGATAGCTTTTTCGTATCGTGACCTAACCCCTGTAGGACAATGATACATGATACAATGTTGACCTTTTAATTAAATATTCGTGCTCCAGCATGGGGATTAACTTATTTCTCTGTCACCACTGAATGTGACCGTATACATGCCATCGCTGTCTCTTCCACTGATAGCACCAAATGGAAAAAGGTTAAGAACACTATCCGGAAACACTATCAAAATGAAAACGATACCCACTGGACAAATGTGGTTAAACCCATTGCTCAATCAGGGCGAAACTGTCAAACTGCTGATTTATGGTCAAATGGACTTACATGAAAATCAATTATGTTCAAACTTACCCAAAGGGCCGTTCTTAAGTTGCCACTAAGGCGCAATCGATGCTTTACCCCTCCTTACTAATTGAAGAAAGGGGCAAAGCCTTCATGATAAATGCCCATTGTGTCAATCTAAAGGCACACCTCATCAACTTCTCAACCACTGTCAGAAATGCTGGACAGATATTTGTGGAGGGAGGCATAACAACATATTCATAATTTTCTGTCCGTAATTCAGAAGCGTGAGGTTATAGGACAGGTATGTCGGATTTACTGCTGACATGACAATTGTAGGGTAGGGCGGGGGGACACATTCCTCCAGATTTTGTTGCCCTTCACAAAAAAAACCAGATATTGTTATCATATGGCTTGCAGAAAGAAATCTGTCTTATGGAAGTCACCGGGCCTTGAACGCAACATCGAGGGGGCACACACACCAACTGAAAACTGATCGTTACTCATCTCTAGTCTCAGATATCAACAACTCTGGATGGAAATGTTCCCGTTGACGTTGAAATTGGCTTCGTGGATTAATTACACTGAAAACAAACATAGGATAACCAATATTTGCAACAAACTATCTGCTCCACAAAATGTCCGGACTTAAAAACAGGCTTCCCAATCGCTCTTACGTCATCATATTCAATCTTTCTTGACAGACATGATGATAATTGGGTATTCAGGGTGTCATTTCAAATTACGCGCATGGGTTGATTATGAAATTATTATAGACTATTCTTTGTAACCGTTGTTAATGTATTAGGTAGAATATATTTTTAATGGTCTTTTATATATGGTGATGTTGTAGTCGTTTTATCCACATGCCTGGGCTCAGTAAAGGCCCAGTTGCTCTTGGTTGTAGTCTTTAACTTCTTTTGCGATTTAACTAAAGATGAAAATGATATATTAAAACTCGTTGCGTCGAGGCCGATGCCCTGTAAACGAGGGCAGGGCTTGAAGAAGGGGGAAAATTATGGGGTAACATAAAAGAAAAAGAGTTCTTTTACGGCATAAATGCAACTATAAGTGATGTGCGTTTTATTCCGTGAGAAAGTAAATTACGGAATAAAGTTGCAATTCATAATTTCAAGTTTATTCCTGTTATAAACACACACACTGACATAACTGGGTTTATAATAAAGAAATTCCACAAAAGGGACAAAGGTGAATAATTAATTAATATTTTATAGCCTCTAGAACAATTAAACCATAATATTACCAAAAACATTTGTTATTAACACATAAAAACATTGCTATCATCTATTTATATATTGGTGATATTATGTCGCAGGTTTATGTTATACCGTTCCAAACTAATAAGGTTGGCATGATGCTCCTCACTACTTAGCCGTACAATACGAATATTAGCAAAATTTACAGTTTTACAAAAATAGTCATCAAAAGGATCAATTGAACAAAGCCAATTTTGGTAAAATCTGTGTAGATTCTGACTAAAATTTACTTAATATTAAAGTAAGAATAAAACCTCCATTGCTTTAACCATGCTTAACTTTAATTCAATGAATCCTGCGCGAACATATTGAATGCCACGCGTCCGTGAAAAAATTAACAGTTTAATAGATGCCATATTAAAACCTGGATATATGTGCTGAATGGTAGAATGTTGTATGATTACAGTATATTTTAATGAAGGATTTTAGCCCTGTGCATCAGAATATGATCAGAAGAGCCTGAGAGCTAACTTGGGTACACAGCAAAAAATCCTGAGAGCATAATGTGTGCACAGCGTAATCTGATAACATGTCAGTTGAAATCGGGAATTAAAAAACTCGCCTAAACCAAGACCGTGTCAAGTGAAGTTATTAAACCGGCACGACTGGAGCCAATCTAATTAGGGGTCTAATACGGGAGCGACGATACTGTAACGATAGGTTGTGCCTATGTTTGTGGTGCTGAGTTGGAGTTTTAAAAATATCGTGACGCTTGTCGATGCATCACATATCGTTACCTCAACTGCACGTACACACTACTTTCCAATACATTTACAAAGAAAGAGCGCGCTCAGTACTCTCATTATGAATGGTGACGTTCATATTATGATACAGCTTGGGGAGATTTTGGAAATTCCCTCAATGTATATGTCATGACGTTCGAGAGACTTTTTAGACCTCAGCTGTCAAAATATATGCGCAATGATATTGGGAAAAATCCGGTATGGTTCGGCTATCGGAAGCTGCAAACGAATTTAATAGAATTTCCGTTGGTGGAGTGTTTGTTTGGTTATGTTGGAACGTTGCGCCATGAGTCAAGCGGAAATTGAGTTGAAAAAGTACTCCTAAATAATGTAGATTATGCGCGATATAATGGGACTAGTGAGATGTGACGATCTTTGGAGGTAGTAATTAGATCATTCCTGAGCCACAGGGTCATCATGCAAGGTGACATTCACTTTAAAAAGGTGACAATGGAAAAATAGCCAGGCTATTTTCCGGCAGTGGGAACCAATGTTTGAACTGGGAATTGCAATAGGAGTATTGATGCTGTCATTAAGTATATGCGCGGAAACGTGTTTGTGGGCGCGGGGTTCCCCGGTCAAAGCATGATTTGCATGACCACGTACATGTTCACACATTCGATTGTGTGTATATTTAGGTCAGTCACCCGCATGTCCTACACATGCGCGGAAAATTTCAGCGTTCGGTGGCTTGTCATTAGAACTTCTATACAGGCGTTCAATGAGAGAGAGCTTTGTTTGTGAACTGTCAGATATAGCGTTCGTTGCCACCTGGAGGTCGGCCCCCAAGCCATGACAAGCTGGTAAATGCGCAAACAAAATGACCCCGCACGTAGGAAATTAGGTGAGGAGGCATTGCACACAACAGAAAGCCTGGAGCAAAGTTTTGTATGTTTCTACAAGAAAAATGGTTTTTTTTTTTTTGTCCTCCATGAGATAAATGGCTGGTGTCCACCCGATGCACTTGTAGATTAAGAATGGACGGTTGAGTTGTGCATCAAATTGTAGTCCAAAAGGTATACCATAGCGAAGTGATAGGCATAGCCCTGATCCGCTTGTGTATAAATATTTATGACACACTCTGTAAAACTTAGATCCTATGAGAAAATGTCGCAGACTTACTTAAGTCCGAGGTGAACCTCAAATTTAAAATTATTTAAAACAAAAAACTTTTTGAGGGGCACAAGATCATTCACACAAGACTGTACACATGAAAAAAAAAAATACTGATTATGCTTTGCTAAATATGTCTTGATTAGATCTAGAAGACAGATTAAACATTTTGAGGAAACAATACTACTCGTCATCCTGCAGGCTTTGTAGAGAAAATGTTAACTGATACTTCCAATGCTGCCTTTGTCAGTGTCCTACCTGATCATACATTTTATAGGTCCAAAAATATAATGTTTTCCATTCTTTAAATGCATACAATATGTAAGTCTTATTGAGATGGGGAAAGGTATTATTGTAACATAAAGCTTATTTGAATTCTTTGCATAATTGCTTCGGTCTAAGACCTGAAAAAACATTGTGTTTCACATAGCGTAGCGTAGGGCCGACAGGTCTACATAAGATACTTGTGAAGGAGGTTCAAGGGATGAAAGTCAGGAAATGTGTTATGACATCTTTAAGTGATCCAGAGGCTGAAATATTTTGCAAAGCTGTGTGTGAAAGGAAAAAGCCACACTATTGACTGAACCACGCCAGGGTAATTTTAAGACAAAATAAAATTGAGTACAGTGAGGTTCTGATATAAGATCGTACCCCCCCCCCTACTGGTGATCGTGAATTCCATCCATATCTTCGAATATGGGTGTTCCCAAAGATTAGTAAGAAACATGTATTTTAAATCAGGCAATACGTATCGAGGATTGTTATCTTAAAATTATGTACGGTATTTTCTTATTCTCGGGTTTAGGCCTCTCATTCTGAACCTTAACCCTAAAGGCCGGGGGCGGAATCCGCCACCCCTCTGACATTTTTTGTCGTATCTCACCTATTTGTGTATTTTTTTCACGCGACGAAATTGAATTGGATTTTTTCTTTTAAGCCTGCGCTCGATTTAGACCATTTTGAACAAAATAAGACCTTACGGTATGACGCGGTGTTACGTAATCTCGCATGGTGCAAAGAAATATAAAAAAAAGATATTTCCAATTGAAATTACAAGGAACAGCAGAACAGAAATCCATTTTTTTGTGATAAGGATACAGTTAACTATGTTTTATTCTTTTTTATTTTGATTTATTTGTAGCTTTTGCTTGAAACAAATGTCGAAAAAACCATGAATTTTTGCATTTTTTTAGATTTTCGCATTTTGCATGCCGTCACGTTTGACGTCACTGTGACGTATACAAGGTATGTTAGAGGTTTATGGGTTTCCCCCACCGCTTTCTAATAACACAAATGTTCTCATAGTTCCTTTATAAAGTTATCTAACACAATCTGATGTTTTCAGAGATTAGCAGCAACCTTAAAATTCACATGAACACAGCCTAAGTAGGGAAGCATAAATATGAAAATCTTTACCAATGTATAAGACTTAAGAATATCGCGTTATGTATAAAAGTAAAATCTTAAAAATTTTTGACTAAAGATATCATTATCACAGGTTCTGGGGAGTTGTGAAGGAGAGGATCCCCATTCATCAATGTATGTGAAACATCTTATTCTCTGCTACCGATAGTGTTAAATGTTATGAATATTTAAACTATTTTGAGGATGATGTAATTAGTCTTTATGTAATTTCTCTCTTAATTTTGTCATCCTTCTAGATATCTAGCAATTGGTACCTTAATATAACAAATCAAAACCGCAATCAAGCAATATGGTTATTTTTCGGGGGATCCCCCCATGATAGTGTCTTTAAGCTGAAGAAAAAAAAACCCAAAAAGATCCAAAATCAAAGTTGTCTATAGGCGGGCACATTTCCCAATGATAACCGTTGTGGAAGTACGTTGAGAAAATTCATTTCGTCCCCATTTGTCTTAGTAATGAACACAGATTCTAAAAGACAATAAGTTTTCAAATCAAAGAAAGTTAGTACCAACTTTAAAATTTTGCAATCTCTGTTTTAAAATAAACATCAAAAGTAGACGAGGTGCTTGATAGTGACCTTTTGGGAATATACGGCAGCAGCATGTACTTTGTTGGCATATACAAAATCCTAGATTGTGAAATTGAATAGGCTATTGTTCATGAAACTACGTATTTACCTTTGATAGGTGAAACAAAAATCAAGTTATTAGATGATTTTTATTTTTTTACAATGTCGAATTGGTTGACATTAATTACGGAACCGCCCTGTTATAAGCATGCCAGTGGGGGAATTTGATACCATCAATGGTGTGAAATTTGATAGGCAAATGACTTCCAATGACCTTTAACGGCCTATAATGACCCCCAAATGCGGGATAAGAGACCCTATTAAAAATATCTTAAGACAATCTTTATTTTACATGCTTATTTGATACCACACATGAGCGGTTTCAATGAGGAATTTTCCATTTGACATAATTAGCATATGCAAAAAAAGGGGGCGGGGCATCTGACGTTCTTAATGAGGTCCGATTTTGGGGCAACCCTTCTAAGTTTGCTTTGTACCCCCCCCGGCTGTCTGTGCCAATTGCCTGCTTTTTCCAGAAGTTGCCCGATTTTTCTGGTTCTCTCTACCCTCATAAGGGACAACTTCCCGTCCCCATCACAGTTAAGTAGATAATAACAATGAAATCTTAATGTAAATCTAATTCGGGGTTCTTCACTCTCCTAGATAAATTGCTGTAGTCAATTCGTGTTGGAAGAGCATCTTTTATGCGTATATAGAAACAACATCTTGATTGCTTTACATTCGTGCACTTGGCAAATACCTTCCCGTGGTGGATGGAGACCTGACGGGGGGGGGGATTTTTTTTTTACCCACAAGTGAAAAAGAACAACAAAATAGGCCCACGGTCGTAGTCAACTCTGGTAAGTATTGTGCCATTTCCCTACTTGACTCTAGTCACTATTTGAATACTGTCACCACCTCATCAGGTGTCAAAATATATTTTGCACCTCTGTCCGGATGTCAGACGAAGTAGTGTATTTTGGCTCTGATATAATATAAAGGAAGACAAAAAAATAAGGTAAATGTATCGACTCTGTTTGGGGACTTCTTCGGCTGATACAAAAAAACAAGTAAATTAAAAAGAAAGGTATTTCAATTTCCGTGAATGATATTTTGTGGGATTAAAAGTATCTTTCTCCCCGAAGATATGTACGCATGGATAATATTTTTGTTTCAAATATTGTAGAAAAAAGTACAATTTCTATGTACATTTATACACTTGTTGTTGGAATATGCCGTGCCTCCCTACGCTTCAAATTAATCTCCCCTAGCCCTTTGAAAAATAAATATGAAAATGTGTTAGGCGCGGACGTTGTAAATAGAAACATGCCAAAGGCCCAACCAAACACATAACATGGAGACAAATACAGAGATCGATTTCTAGCCTACTGGCGTAACATAAGACTCCATCTTTACATAAGCCAAACGTGAATATTATCGTAGATGCTGGAAGCCCTGACAACGAACTTCAATACACCGTGATGATAAAACAAAATAGCTACAAAGAGATATTATTTTGAGTTTAATTACACAACGATCCGCAATTGAAACGAGTGATCTGTTAAATTAGGTTATCAATAACATAAATGTCGAATACCTAAAATACATAGAATCTATTTATTAAGATAATTTGTTTTAAGTAAAATAGCATAGGAAATTCGATTGTAATTGAGTTGATAAAACACCTAGATAACTGATAAAGGCCATTATTACAAGCTTTTACCATGGGTAACAATGAGATAAATAATGCAATGAACAATCGACAATAGAAGCATAATAAAACAACACAGCACACGCAACAATATTAATAATGTAATAATAATAATAATAATAATTACCAATGTTTCGGGGTCCAACTTCGGGATTAAATATGTTCAGTTTTTTTTTAGCTCTATGACGTTAAGAAAGATTAACAACTTTAAAAACCAAAACCAAGCTATTATTAGATTGCGTCAGTTGGCAAAAGTAATAATTCAAAACCGATTTAAAATTGACTAGGTTATGTCAAGACTACTCGATTATTCCACGAGGATGCTTTCTCTTGAGGAAACAGGGCAGAAAATTTAGCCCCCCCCCCCCCCCCCCCTCCCCAAACACAAACATCAATTACAAAAACAGATATTGAAAATTAAAGTCGTTGCCAGAGGACAGGCAGTAAAACACTCGTGAGTGAAAGAACAAATATGCGTCCAAAAAACAGAATATAAACACGTGTTTGAGATTCGGCAAGAGTTCCATATGATACCCTTGAAAGTTGTACATGTAACAACTTTTTTTGGCCTTATGGTTAGTATTAATTTGTACAGTGAAGTCTCCGTGTAAAGATAGAAACGGGGGCCAAACAAGATTTATATATATAGTGACCAACTACCAACGTTCTTAATAATGCATCCCCGTAGTAGTGACGAGAAAAGGGGATTTCTTTATTTTGGGGGTATTTTTTAATCAGCAAAAGAGGGGTTTACGTAGTTTTGGGGGGGTAAGAGGTTAAGAAGGAAGGAAGGAGCGATCGCGGGGATCAAGAATCTGGGTCAAGCCTCGATATCTTATCACCCGTTTTTGCCACGGTTCTAACCCTATTTGTTATACGTTCAAAAAAATACGGGGGATTCAAGATCTGAAGCTTGAGCCCAGATCTTGGTCACCAAGTGATCACTCATTCCTTCATTCTACCTTCTTACACCCCCAAACTACTAAACCCCTATTTTGTGATTAAAAAATCCCCTTTTCATACGTACCTAAGGAACGTGGTGGATGCTGATTAGAATGGGGGGTAGTTTTCGGCACTATATAATCTTGTTTCACCCCTAAGTTAGTATTCATTGTTACAGTGACGTCTCCGTGTTACAGTATGGCACCGGTGCCAAAACAAGATTATAATGATAGTGACCAACTACCAACATTTAAAATGCATCCCGTCCGAGGACGAGAAAAGGGGATTTCTTTGGGGGTATGTTTAATCACGCAAAAAGAGGGGTCGTAGTTTTGGGGGGTAGAAGGTTAAGAAGGAAGGAAGGGAGTGTGATGCGCGGGTGATCAAAGATCTGGGCTCAAGCCCCGACTATTTTAGCACCCGTTTTTGCCACCTGTTCTAATCTATT
>JAMKCH010017550.1:0-25677 GCA_023653785.1 Ophioderma brevispina | reverse complement strand
TAACAAGCTGACTCTACACCCAGGTTTTTGATGTAGTTGTCGCGGTTAATTCTTCTTGCCATTCAGTAGTTGTCTTAGCAACCGGCAGATTGTAAAGAGAGCCATGGAATGCTCAAGCTGGCACATAAATAAATTAATCATTTTTTACCCAGAGAACTACTATGTATAGTTCCTAATCAAACCAATATGATTCGTATCAACTGGTAGCGAACTAAACATAAAATAACAAACATCAATAACAAAAGAGGCATAGTAGGTAATCAACCAAGTTATGTCCGCCTACAAGCAACTGCGGGGAGGTTACTTCAAATATTTCAGCATATTATCGTTAAAGTAATAATGGTCACCAAACAAACCTTTGCCTGATTTTGCTTTTAAATACATGTTTGTACATCAACATTTTCACCAACTTTGATTTAAGTCAAAAAAGACAATTACATTGCTAAAACAAATGACGAAACTTTGACGACATATACATGCAAAATAGGCTAATTAGAATGGGGGACCCCTGATATTAAATGATAAAAATCCTTATTTCAAGAAATGTTGATCATCTACAGTTGTATCACTTTGAGGGAGTTTTAGTTCATTAGTTGCAAGCATCACTTTTGATCACCAGTGTTTTTAGAAAATATACCACCTGGTTTTTGGGTATGATACCCAGATCACGCAAGGTCAGTTCATGTCAATGTATGTACAAGTACAACCCACTGAACTGTGTCCTTGGTGGATGAGCATATTGCAACTCACAGTGCATGCTGTACGATTTTTGGTCTTGTCCCGCATTGACGATACCAATTCATTACTATATGGTGCCACTTAAAGGTGCTTGTTCCGATTTATGTCTATTTTGTTCTCTACTTGATATGAGAGCCTGGCACTAGCACATACGCCCAATCAAGTACCGTGGGAAACAAACTTCCGGTTTTTATGGTAGAAGCAATAATCGTATTGCGAAGCCCTATTTAATACTATGCTAATATTGATGGTTAACCATTAAAACGGCGGTCTTTTGTTTATATCTTAAGAATGAAACGGTTTTGAGGGCTCAAATTTCAGGACGACAATGAGAAAAATACGGCCTTTCATCTGATATCAAAATCGAAACTACTTCCGGGTAAATCAGGGGGTCCCAAAGACGATCGGAACACGCACCTTGAAATAGATCTCAAAAGGCTCCAGCGCTAGCAAAATAAAGCTGCGCGCCTGGTGTTCGCATGTGGTCGTGACCACAGCTCGTCAAAACTTTTGGTCACTCTTCATTGGTTGCCCGTTAAAGGCTGACTCACAGATTTCGAAATATAATTTTTTGGTGTAGTTATTAAAAATAGCCATCTAGAACTAAAGATAGTCACCTAAAATGCGTAATTCCAAAGTTAGAGATGAATCGGATTTTTCGTTTTAATGCAGTAAACATTTATGCACAGTGTAACAGTGCCATAGGATACCGGGTATAACGAAAATTCCGGATCCGGAATTTTATAACAAAGTTGAGATTTTCTACATGCAGGACTTCAATTTGAGCTTAGTTATTTCACACAGTGATTAGTATATGGACAAGCATCATGTATATGTAAAAAAAACACGATTTGTTGAAAATTGAGTGCGCCCTCATCGGGAAATCTCTGAGTCAGCCTTTAAGGAACGTATCAGATACAAAATCCTTCTTTATGCGTATAAGTCTCTTCACGGACAGGCTCCATCATACGTTCCTTACCGATGATCTTAATTTGTATAATGTGTTGGATAGTAATTCCGATGGTACAAGACGAAGGCTACGGTCTTTTTCTGATGTTACACGGCTTGTTATTCCTCGTATCAAGCGTAGATTTGGCGACCGATCATTTAACATAATTGGTCCTAGGCTGTGGAGCAAGCTTCCTGTTAATATTAGAGAGGCACCTTCCACCAGTGTCTTTAAACGGCTCCTGAAAACATACTTATTTCCTGATGTTTAGAAATTTGTTAACTTTGGATTTGTTAGTTTTCCTTATTATGTTGTATATTAATTTCGTACTTTAAGTAATTGTTGTAACGCGCTGCGTTCTCTGTCGAGCTCCATATAAATGCATTTTATTATGATTTATTATTATTATTATTATTATTATTAAAAAAAGAAACATTACAATCTTAAAATATCAATATCGAAAAACATTGAGGGCGTGTGTCAAATAAAATGTGCCATGATTCAAATGTGCCATTGTACCAAGGCCTCTGGACTGTTCGGTTATTTTATTAGATGGGCACGAAACACGCTTATTTTCGCTGATTACCCCCCAAAATACAAACCAACAAGCAGGCGGACGCTGTTTTCGCGCTTACCGAGGTCAAAGTTCCATACTAACTTAGATTATACAATGTGCACTCCTACTGTGTTAAAATACGTCCCATCGTCATAGCCACTACGAACATGCTATAGCCCATGTATTTTGGAAGCATTTGAAAAATCTGCAAAAAACACCGTGCCGGATCTTTGCGGACGATTAAACTTTTCTGCATAAACCACAATCATGTCTAACGATGTTTTGAATGTAAACAGGATCATCAAAGGGGGGTGCTGGCGAAAATCAAAACGAGAAAGTCAGTTTCCGTGCTGTAAGTTTTAGCTATAATGGGCTGCATGGGCGGTAAACATCTAAGATCCACAAGTGAACTCGATGATTCAAGATGGCCATCGACCTTAGCCTTTATATACTCTATCTCTAGCAATATGTACATTCATGGCCACAATAGTATCCATCTGGCTAATTCCAACTATCACGTGACGCAGAAACAGATTTTGATTTTATACCCATTATTAGAAAAGACATTTATGCTCTCGAATTCTTTGGAACATTTTAAATTTTACCATGATTTGGCCGTTTAAGACCGCTCTTTATTATGGAATAAAACAAGATTTTGAAAAGTAAATGCTCTGGAATTATTTTTGTAGAATCGCTGTTTTCCCATTTACTGCAAAGGCGGACAGGTCCATTGTCTCTGCTGCGCGTAGACCTAGTGTTCAGCTCTAATAAACAACCATAGATACATCGACGTAATTAACGTGGCTTCTAAATTATATCGTTACCGTGTTTGATGTTCGAAGTGGTAGCTATTTAAGGTTGACTTATTCATATATCTTGGCATTAACATTTAATTATGTCTATGCAAATCCCCCAGCGACATCATTCGAAATCCTGTTCTTTGCTGGCAAGAAGGAATATCGCTTATTTTGTAAAATAATAACTCTTATTGAATATATATATATATAATTTTCCCTGGAGATGGCAGCGCACATAAGTATTGAAAAAAATGCGTGCTTGGCCGGATTCGAACCGGTGACCGCCGCATTACTAGCACTAACAAACCACGGTTGGTAGAGGAGCGATAAATATTATCTATAGGGGTTACGCCCGAAAGGTGTCCCTCGCTTTCTTAGCATCAGAACGGTATATTTTACATACACGATATGTATTGTTTTTGAAATTTTAGCTACTTAGTTCTTCAGATAGTCAAGGGTGAAACTTTTCCATGCGCTTTACATGTAATCTATGTGCCTTTTATCAATTAACTTTTGTTCTTTCTGGAAATTTAGCAAAAATAGGAAAATTGCCTTGAAGGGATTAGCAGCGATAATGCGAGAGAATCGAAAAATATGTGGAAATGCATTTTTTAACTTATAAATCAGGGATAAGTATGTACAATTCCATATAACTGCTTTAATGTAGAAAAAACCACTAAATGGTGAAAAAATTAAGTATTTGAGGAAATTTGTCATACCGTCTCCCGCAAATAGACATACAGCGACGGCGTCTCAAAAAATCTACACTAAACAGCTGTTTGTGGTTTACACCAGTACAGAATAAACAAAAATCAATGTTTGTGTTTGAGGTCAAACTATATTGATCATGGTGCACAATATCACGCTGAAAATCTGTGATATTCACCGGGAAAGTTTTTTTCTATCTCAAGTCAGAATTTTGATACGCACGTATAGAAATTACAGAATCAGATAAAAAGTACTGCCTTGTCTTTAATACACGGATTTCAAGCCAACCACTTGCAGGTTATGTTCGCATATGCATGCCAGTAACAAAAATATAAAAATGTGAATTTTGATGATTTTTTCCATGTTTCGGATTAGCAAATCGCTGCTATTCCCTTTAATGTTCCGAGAAACCCTAAACGCTCTGCTGCTAAAAGACCAAACTAATGCATGCTTACTCAAATGACAGAGTTAATAGGTTATTTACTAAGTACGATATTCCATACACGCGATGAATGCATTTTAGTGTTATTGGTTCATGCATGACACTAATTTGCACTTAGGTTTTATATGAACACTATCCTCGCAACTAATAGAAAATGCGTCTGAAGTCATTAATGTTTTATCCCATGTTGTATTTTCCATGGAATGATGCAGTCCAATTTGTCCGAAATGATAACGTTTGAATGCATACAACACTCATCATTTCTATAATATAATGAATGCTAAAGATCACTATACCTGCATATGGATTTATATAAAAAATAAATAAAATCCACGTCTTTTTCATTATTTTATTAAATATTTTACAAATCTTTTCACAGACAGACGAATGAGAGACACGCATAATAACTAACTGACTGCCTAACTGACTGACTGATTGGCTGGCTGATTGATTGACTAATTGACTGAGTGGTTGGTTGGTTGACTGACTGACTGACTAACTAACTAACTAAACAAAAATTTCGGAATATTGAGACTTTCTGCTGGAGAAAAGACGCGATTACATCCTTGATGTATTTCCAATCTCAACGAGTATTATCCAGTTATATTTTCTCAAAATAACACATTTTAATGACAAAGTATTAAACAACTTTGCCAGAGTATGATAAAACGACTTCTTGACATATTAGTCGGATTTAATTTCCAAACACTCGTATTTTGTGTCGCCCGTTGGGCAGGAAATGGATGCCATAATCGATAATGGGCTTACATTAAGCCATCCATTTCAAAACAATCACACTACACGCATTATTTCTGCAGGCACCAGGCATTGCTGTTGAATATCACGCGCAAACGACTTGATGAATTTGTGCAAATTTTGTAAGACGAAATTCGAACGCAAATGTGGAGGAAATCAAGTTAGACCTGATTGCAATCGACTATCATTGAATAATGAAAGGAATTACTCGATGCTTCTGTTAAGGATGGATATGATGTGCAATGGCCGACACCATTGTAAAATAGTGCGTAGGAAAAGTTAAGCAGGGATATTTTTCGTACTGTTTTAGAGTAACTCGAAATTTGTGGTCATTCAAGGCAATGAGATGGTTTCCTAATGCAGATGAATGAGTTACAAGAAGGTGGAAATTTTTTTTTTTTTTTTTTTTGATATTTCATTATATATGTGCCGATAGATTCATACCAATAAATCCCTTTAAAATACGTCACACTCGTCATAGCAACTACGAACATGGTATAGCCCATCCTATTTTGGAATAAATTGCTCTGGAATTATTTTTGTAGAATCGCTTTTCATTTACTGCAAAGGCGACAGGCCCATTGTCTCTGCTGCGCTTAGACCTAGTGTTCAGCTCTAATAAACAACCATAGATACATCGACGTAATTAACGTGGCTTCTAAATTATATCGTTACCGTGTTTGATGTCCAAAGTGGTAGCTATTTAAGGTTGACTTATTCATATATCTTGGCATTAACATTTAATTATGTCTATGCAAATCCTCCAGTGACATCATTCGAAATCCTGTTCTTTGCTGGCAAGAAGGAATATCGCTTATTTTGTAAAATAACTCTTATTGAATGTTTATTAATCTTTCCCTGGAGATGGCAGCGCACATAAGTGTTGAAAAAATGTGTGCTTGGCCGGATTCGAACCGGCGACCTCCCGGCGTATTACTATCACGGCACTCTTTCCAATTGAGCTAACAAGCCAGGGTTGGTAGAGGAGCGATAAATATTATCTGTAGGTGTTATGTCCGAAAGGTGTCCCTCGCTTTCTTAGTATCAGAACGGTATATTTTACATATACGATAGGTATTGTTTTTGAAATTTTAGCAACTTAGTTCAACAGATAGTCAAGGGTGAAACTTTCCCATGCGCTTTACATGTAATCTATTATATATGTGCCTTTTATCAATTAACTTTTGTTCTTTCTGGAAATTTAGCAAAAATAGGAAAATTGCCTTAATGTTCCGAGAAACCCTAAGCGCTCTGCTGCTAAAAGACCAAACTAATGCATACTTACTCAAATGACAGAGTTAATAGGTTATTTACTAAGTACGATATTCCATACACGCGATGAATGCATTTTAGTGTTATTGGTTCATGCATGACACTAATTAGCACTTAGGTTTTACATGAACACTATCCTCGCAACTAATAGAAAATGCGTCTGAAGCCATTAATGTCGTAGCCCATGTTGTATTTCCCATGGAATGATATAGCAATGACTTTGCAGTCCAATTTAAATGTCCAAAATGATAACATTTGAATGCATACAACACCCATCATTTCTATAACATAATGAATGCTAAAGATCACTATACCTGCATATGGATTTAGATAAAAATAAATAAAATCCATGTCTTTTTCATTATTTTATTAAATAGTTTTAATTAATATTTTACAAATCTTCTCACAGACAGACGAATGACAGTCATTGACAGACACGCATAATAACTAACTGACTGCCTAACTGACTGACTAACTGACTGACTGGCTGATTGACTGACTAACTGACTGAGTATTTGGTTGGTTGACTGACGGACTGACTGACTAACTAACTAACTAGAAAATTATCACGAGTAATTTCGGATATTCTGACTTTCTGCTGGATAAAAAGATGCAATTAAATCCTTGATATATTTCCAATCTCAACGAGTATTGTCCAGTTATATTTTCTCAAAATTTTAATGACAAAGTATTAAACAACTTTGCCAGAGTATGATAAAACGACTTCTTGACATATTAGTCGGATTTAATTTCCAAACACTCGTATTTTGTGTCGCCCGTTGGGCAGGAAATGGATGCCATAATCGATAATGGACTTACATTAAGCCATCCATTTCAAAACAATCACACTACAAGCATTATTTCTGCAGGCACCATGCACCAGGCATTGCTGTTGAATATCACGCGTATTAAAACGACTTGATGAATTTGTGCAAATTTTATAAGACGAAATTCGAAACCAAATGTGGAGGAACTCAAGTTAGACCAGCTTGCAATCGACTCTCATCTATGGAATAATGATAGGGATTACTCGATGCTTATGTTAAGGATGGATATGATGTGCAATGGCGGACACCATTGTAAATAGTGCGTAGGAAAAGTTAAGCAGGGATTTTTTCGTACTGTTTTAGAGTACTCGAAATCTGTGGTCATTCAATGCAATGAAATGGTTTCCTAATGCAGGAGAATGAGTTACAAGAAGGTGGAAAGTGACAGATGAAAGAGTTTATTACTGAGCTATTTTAGGCTTGGAAACCTGAGGCAAGGGGTGCATATCTACTTAACATGAGTCTTTGACTACCGTAAGGTTTCGGAGCCAAAATAGACATTGTGTACTAATGTATGTCTGGTATTATTTGTAGTGTGACCACTATCGCAATTTTGTAGCGAAGTATGGAAGCTGTTTAAAAAAGAATTTCTGACACCGTATGACACCACAAATATATTTGTTACTTGATTAACTGGTTTAAACTATACGTTATTAAACGTGATTAAAAAGAACAGCGTACATTTCAATAGGTGTGGAAGCGTGATATCTGTTTATACTATTTTCAAGTTTAACATTTAAACATAGCGGGATTGATTTCTATATAGTCTTTCATCAAATATCGGGATTTATGCAAAAGTGCAACCGATTGGCTGATTGGTTCATATTATCAGGAAACGAAGGAATGTTTCTTTTGAATATTAACCCTACAAGAAAATTCAAAGCTAAGTGCTAGCTTTGATGTACGCCACTGTTACAGAATTATTGACTGGAAGATGTAAAATTAACATCAATATATATATATAGTTAAAAATGGCTGAAAATGCGGAATCTTCAGACAGAGTGAAAATGCAAGTAGCCACTGGTGTCATTGGACAGGTTATAGAAAATATAGGCGCACATGGAATTCCGAATATTAAACGAGCAAAGAACACGTACCGCAAATGCTTCTGGCTCTTAGTATTTCTTGGTGGTCTTGCAGCTTTTCTTATGCACTGCATCGCAAGTGTTCAAGCTTATTTAGCTCACGAGGTTACTGTCAATTTGGACATTGGGTTTAAGAAAAAATACCCCTTCCCGGCTGTTACAGTTTGCAATTTGAACCCGGTGAAGTCATCGTTATTGAATAATTTCTTCGATTTGTGTGAGTTACTCGATAGCAGCGGAGCATGTATGACGGACTCTCCGCCAAATACTTCAAGCCAATCTGGATTAATACCAACAACAAACGTAGGTTTCACTATTTGTATTTACTATATCACTAACGTCCCTTAGCTATATTTTAATTGCACTTTTTTAAACAAAAATCACGGAGCGGACCTCAGCCTTGTTTTAGGGGGAAGTTGCCCCTAGATCTAAGAAGAAAAATAACGCTACCTCCCTTTTTTTCAGTGATCGTCAGATTTTCCTCTAGAGACGTTAGGGATATTATGGTCAGTTAATTAAGGCATTAAAGCTACTTGAGGTAGGTCTTCAAACAATGTGGTGTCTGGATGGATGGTAATGTCGATCCGATCCATATATTAAAGCTTTAATTGATATTTTTGCGTGGTTGTAAAGCTTTTATATACAGGGTGAGTAAAAAAAACCAGACACACACCGGAAACCCAAAGGACGCCCCCTGGAAAACGTCTTGTTTCGGAATGGAGCAATGAAACCAAATGAATCTGACATCTGTTCATACCTTTGAGATGCCGTCCCGGGGATGCCTTGCACATATTGTAAACTGCCCTCTCTTTGTTCAACAGCCCATAACTTTTTAACTACACAAAGATCATTCTTTTTTTGTAATGAAGAGGACCGGGTTCGAGACCGTGTATTTTTCGTCTTTATTAATTCAATGCTCGCCAGGTTCTCCGAGTCTCTATATCCCTTACGTCCCTAGAGCAAAATGACTAGCAACTTGACAAACACCGCGAAAAAGGGAGGCCGCGGTATATGTGTTGTTAGATCTAGGAGCACTTTCCTGTAAACACAAGGCAGGGGTCTGCCATGTGATTTTTGAAAAGTGGCAACACTGGCATTTATGGATTTATGGGATATAATATTTGTCTAATAATTCTCTCGGCTTGTATCATTTACTTGATCCTCGCCGTGGATTGAATTGAGTTACGCTTTGTCATAGATTCTACTAGAATCATGCATATAGGTCATCCCCTTCTAAATACATACACATAACACTTTGATATCATTGCTTAAAAGATGCTACACTTTTACAATATAGGGAGTGTTTTTAGGTTTCCTTTTTTACTCGCCCTGTATATTGCCCTTCACCTGAAATGATTAAGCCCAAATCAGCGCCCTTATTACAATGTGTGCACACTCTATGGTTCTTGTGACCAAGTATGAAGTTAATATGCCAATGTATGCAGTTAATACGGCAATACATGCACGAATTTGAGAGAATGGGGTGAAAGGATTGAAAGAGTAAAAATGTTTGTCATACAATTGAGGCATAGTTTAAACGCAACTGGCTGCCATTGAAACATTACATAGGACTGCATGGTGGATCACCTTTGGCCTCCCGTCACACGTCACAGACTGCGAAAGATATTATCTAACTTGATACTGTGTGAGAGACTAACGTTTATCAGTCCGTCATAGAGAATGTGTGTAAATGAAACTAAATCTCAATATCTCCGGAAAACGAAGGGGTTCTATGGATTTTTTTGTATCAGAGGGTCCGTTACTATGTTTTGTTTTGAATATGTATCGTAGTAATTGGGTCTGAACCTATAGAACCAAGCGAGAAAATTGAACGTTTTTGTCAGGTACTTCGGTGCTCGCAGACACGGAAAAGTGAACACGCGGTCGCATCCATTTTTCCCACAATGCCTTTCGATATTTTCCAGTCTTGAGAATTTTTAAACTCTGGTTTCAATTTACGCGAACTTTTTTTTCAATTTTAGTAACAGGATTACGTACTTACCGGACCGCCGTAAGTTGTTCCGTCGGTTCAGGAAAATTAAGTTAAGAGGTCATTTTCGTGAGGTGCCACTATTTCATCATGAATGAACATAAAATTGGTATTTCCAACTCAGCCATTAAATTACAGTCGGGACCCCGTTTCTACTTAAACAATCGTTTCTTCTATAACAAATACGCATATTTTAGCATTGTCGTTCGCGGGTATAGTTTACTAGACAATTACCAACACAAATGTGCAAAAATATCCAATGTTGAAAATTTTTGCGCTCTTAAAAATGTACCATTATTGTTTTAAGTGTTAAAAGTTCCAGTCTTTAGTGTTGACATTCCTACCGAGGGACGAACAAAAAAATAAAATCTTAGAATATAACGGAAGGCATTTTCATAGATTGTACTGGGAAAATCAGCGTGGGCTTACACTACCAAATGCGGCGGCAAGATCACAGAAAATAATCTCATTTTCTTAGCTTTTCCAAAAGAAATCACTTCTCGCAAGATTTGATTATGTTCCATGCAGCCGTTAATGTCTTTAATGAACGCTTTCTGAGCATCACGGTAAGGGATGTTAATAGTCATGTGCTATATGTCTTCAAAATGGAACAGGTTCTATTTTCCCCTCTAAATATTTAAACATTGCTATCAAATAGAAATTGGGAATTTTCAACAACCTTATAGGTCAGAGTCTTAAAATAGGTGCTATATACACTGACGTTTAGTTTTCATTGAAGGATTTAAATTTTACTTAATAATAACAAGAAAAATGTACATAAATTTTGAGAAATTTAAAGATTTGCTAACAGGCGCCTAGTATGTTTTCAGAATTCAATGGGGGCGTCGTCATCAAGCTGCTTCAAATGAGCTACAATTTGTATTGGACAATCTTCCAAATGAGCTACAATTGGTATTGAACAAACTTCCAAAAATGATGTGATCAGCCTACTTCTAGCCTCGCTAGGTAGAAGACATTCTCTTTTTTTTAGTGTAACTCAATATTTATGGTCAGTAAGTAAGGACAATTGAATGGTCTCACAAGGACCCTGAATAAATCGAGCGAACAAAGAGGCCTGCTATCATCAGATACACGGCCATATTGCGTGGAAGCTACCTGCGATGGCTTTATGATGTGTTATTAACGCGGCAGCACAGTACACACTGAGCCATATGCGACGCAGTGGCTGCAGCCTGCAGCATATGTCTTTCAAAGTACAACAGTTATTAGGTGTATAGTAACGTGTCTCTTCTACAATACCTACCCTAATGGCTACTCTGTAGTTATCCAGTAGGTGGAGAGGAGATGAACAATACCTGAGTACACATGCAGCTATGAAGTGTACTACTCCGCAGCTACTACGCCGCCCTCTCAATGTAGATAAATTGAAAGCTCTCCAAATATAACAAATTTATGGTTAAGCTTAGCCTGGAGAGATTTAACCAAATGTTTTGAGTAACTAGTAAATCTAACAAAAATATGAAAAATTACACACAAATATGTAAATAACCTCTGAATTTACTAATTATCTAGAGTACTAAAAGTAATTAGCCCGGTAATTAGAAAAAAGTTTTGAGATATCCTCAGTGACAAGTTTTGCAAAATAATGGCTGAAACCTCAGAGGCAGAGAAAATAAATGACCTCAAACGTGTTATCGGAGATCTCTGCTGAAAATGCAGATGCTTTCTCTCCTAAAGAATTTACCTGTTCTATTGCACGTTTTCGAAGGTACATAGCCAGTGGCGTAGCTAGGCCTAGGGATGTGGCACGTCGGGTAAAATGTTTTAACATCTGGCCCCGTGGCGCCCCTAACGGGTAGGTAGGATCCAGGGAGCACCTAATGTGATCCCGTGATGAAGCCCCTTGCGGGGCTGGGTCCAGGGGACGAAGCCCCCGGAAGCTCTCGGGTTTTAACATATGTGAGCCTTCGGAGAGCTCTTAGTTATCTCATTATCTTGAAGTAGATGGACTATACCGCCCCTGACAGGGGGTCCGGAGGCGGTTTTTCCATGTGTGAGTGCCTTCGGAGAGCTCGCATTTATCTTATTATTGTGAAGCAGAAGAACTGAGCCCCCGGAAGCTCTCTGGTTTTAGTATGTGTGAGTGCCTTCAGAGAGCTCTCAGTTTTATAAGCATTATCTTGAAGCAGATAAACTATAATGCCCCTAGCGGGGGTCCCGGGTTTTAGCACATTTGAGTACCTTCTGAGAGCTCTCCGTTATCTCATTATCTTGATGCAGATGAACTATACTGTCTCTGATAGAGGTCCAGGGAGCGGAGCACCAGGAAGCTCTCGGGTTTTGGTATTTTTGAGTGCCTTCGGGGGCTCTCAGTTTTATATACATTATCTTGAAGCAGATGGGCTATACTGCTTCTGGTGGGGATCTAGGGGCGGAGCCCCCGGAAACTCTTGGGTTTTAGCAAATTTTAGTGCCTTCTGAGAGCTCTCAGTTATCTCATTATCTTGAAGCAGATGAACTCTACTGCTTATGACAGCAACAGCATTTGAACATTCACAACAACGGTATTTTTTTCTTCGTGGCAATTTAATTTTCCCCCAACATCATTTCAGCGCCCCCTGAGGTGGCGCCCTGGGCACGTGCCCCCCTTTGCCCTCCCCTAGCTACGTCTCTGTATATAGCTCATGATGTATCTGGACATTCGGTACAAAACAAGATGCTGCGCCGAAATACCGGGCTATGCCGAAACGCACGGTCTTTCGCAGTGGCGTAGCCGGGGGGGGGGCACCTGCCCCCCCGACCGAGACGTTTTGTCGGTACATAACGGTCCGTCGGTACATTTGTCTAAAAAGCTGTAAGCTGTTTTTGTTGAGCGCGTGGTGCATGATAGAGCTTCATGAAAAGTGGTTACTAATAACTGGTTAATTGGTCAATACTAGTAACTATCTTTGCGTTGGCGAAATTTTTTAATTCTTCCAATCCCCCCCCCCCTCCCCCTCTTCAGAATGTGGAAGTGACGGTAAAAAAAATTGGGTCAAATTGGGAAAAAAAATCTGTGCCCCCTCGTCAAAAAAATCCTGGCTACGCCACTGGTCTTTCGGCAGATGACCTTGCTATACGACAGGGGTATCTGCCGGTGTTTCGGCAAATATTCATGCCGAAAATGCGGGCTACGTCATCACCCTGCCAAAAGGCATGGTTACTTGCCGAAACAATGGGTTATCCCAGTAGTTCGGCACAGAAGGATCCTTATTACGGCGTGCAGTTGTTGGATGTAACTAAGTTCTTATGCCAATTGGCTGTACGGACACAGGATGACACGAAATACGTGTTCAGTTGACTCAGCTCGTACGACAGGCTAAGATTAGCTTTAAACTAATAATTTTAGGGTCCGTTCATTATTTACAAGGGAGGGGGCTTGAGAAATTGAAAGATGTGTTTGGAAAATTGCATACCTCCCAATGTAAAGTTACCCTACATAGGCCCGATTGCATAGAACCCATACCCCATCCCACATACACAATTAGGAACATCGTCATGATTTACTGCTGATATGCAGATAGGTGCTTGGTTTACTGAATAATAAATTTAACATGACCCCCCCTCCAGAAAAAATAAAATCACATAACCCCCTATTTGTCAAGTAGAAAATCACATAGGTCTAATCCCAATGTTTGTACTCACCGGACCCTAATAACCAAACCCTAACCTAATTCCTAACACTAATCTTAACCCTATGTCCTATAGGCCCTATAACCCCAACCCGAAACCTAACTTAGCCCTCCTAATCAATAAAGGGGACCTTTACAATGGGAGCCATATGTATATCAATGCATATTAACGTATACATTGTTTCCGAATTCGGCTACCTTGCTAAACGAACGCGGGAATTCTTCTTCATGGGGCCTATGTGGGTACTTTTGGCGTTACAAGATCGTATTCACGTCTACTATTACATATATGCTTGTTCCTAAATGCCAAAAGCCTGATTTTTAACGAGTTTCATTGTAGAATTGTCCATAAAATCACGAAAAATGCTTAAACACGTGCTCTACACATCAACAGCACGTTATTTTCCACTTCCCTTCTCCTCTGCCGAATGCCACGGTACTTCGGCAGTTCTGTGAGGAGGGAACTTCGGCACCCGGTTGTTTCGGCACAACAACGATTAGTTTTCTCGGTTGTTACATTTTGCATTCAATCCGGTTAAAGGCGCTTGTTCCGATTTTAATATGTCTATTGTGTTTTCTACTTGATATGAGAGCCTGGCACTTGCACATACGCCGCATCAAGTACCGTGGGAAACGAACTTGAGGTTTTGATGGTAGAAGCAATAATGTATATTACATCCCTGTTCAATAACTTTCAATGCTCTGCTAATATTGACGGTTAACCATTAAAACGGCGGTTTTTTGTTTATATCTTGGGAAGGAAATGGATTTTAAGGGCTCACATTTCAGGACGACAATGAGCAAAATATGGCCTTTCATCTGATATTAAAATCGATACTACTTCCCGGTAAATCAGGGGTGTCCCAAAGACGATCGGAACACGCACCTTTAAGAAATGTTAAGATGAAAAAGAATCAAACATAGCAAACAAAACAGCAACGACAAGGCTGGTATGTGTGTCATCAAGTCCATCCGCTACCGAAGATAGATAAAAAAGAGCGAAGAACATCTTCTGAAAATGCTTTCGGCGCTCAATATTTTTTGGCCCATTGCTGTGTTGGACGAATTCAAATCAACATTTAAAGGCACATGACTTTACTGTGAATTTGGTCTTTGAATACAAGTCCATTAAAGGTGCATTTCCAGCTCTTTCTGTTTTATATGTTTCTCTAGATATCGTGAGAAAAGCTTATTATATTTTTTAGTTGATTCGATCTTGCGGTTTTGTGTTATGCATAATTGCCCACGGTCCCATAGGCCGCTGTGCTGTAATTTATGACCGTTTACGGACAAAAAAAATACAAAATTGCGAGTATCTTACAGATACGACCGAAATTGCACGTAAGATTAGGTACACAAGGCTTACTTAGGATAAGGTTGTGGATCATGCAATGCCCCTTTAGACTATTTTTTCTAGGCTGTTTCGTTGCAATTTCACGAACCCAGTCATTCGAAATTAATGTATATAGCGCTGAACATGTAGTCCGATGAGGACGACTTGTCGCCTAATGCTTTGTATATATCAAGGTCAGACACTATAACTCAATCAAGTTGCCAATTGTGAGGCACCACGTGGTATTTTTCGGTTTGGTAGATTGTCCATACAATACTAAACCGTTTTTTAAATCCAAAAATCCAAAACAATAATACCGAAAATATAATAGTAATAAAAATATAAATTTTCCTCCCGCCGTTAAAGAGAGACTAATCCGGCGAGAGAAATTAAGAGGTTCACACAATTATTTGCATATTGTGAATATAATCTCTTCACTCACCAAATAATCAACAGAAGATAGACATGATGTATTTGAAGTTTGAATTATTATGTTGTAATGTACATGTGTTATCTTTATCTTGTGTTATTTCAAGAAAATGATTGGGATTCTCTTGATACAACTTCTTTCTACTTCTTCCGTAAAGGCTGTCGAGAACTAGTTGTTATTGTTACCAATTTGGAGTGAAAATTAAGTACTTTGTAATTAGTAATGATGTTCACAAGGATAATAAGGACCGGAAAAGTCAACAAGCTTAAATACTGGAGTCAGGATGAGAACCATGTAAATGCTTACCGTATGAAATAGCGATTACCTTTAGACTAGAAAATAAGTGTTAATTTTAAAAGTTATACTATTTGCATTTAAACTATGTCCAAACATGTTTTCCCGACCCGAGATTATCCTGGTGGATTATCAGGGCATAACGAATGACTTTCAATAAATATCTTTTAAAGTTTACTGTATATTTTTCTGTCCTCCGTTTTGGAGACACACGATACACATTTCACTGGTTACTTATGTGACCACGTTTCTATGCACATATTCTTATTTCTTAGCTGTCAAAACGACCCCAAGAAATTAGTACTAACAACAAACAACAACAACAACACCCAAAAAAATTATAATATATAAAAAAAAATAAATAAATAAATAACATAAATAAAAAGAATAATGAAATGAACAATACTTCCAAAACTAGCATGATCTTATACCCAGTAAATATAAGTAAATTAATATCGTATCATTAATCATTTCAGTCACAAAGAGCAATAAGCATATTAAAAACATGGAACTGAATTAATATTAAGGTTTAACAATCGAAGCAGTAAAATTCGATGCTTCACGTTCATTGAAATATATTAATGCGACCATTTAACTCCGAATACTTAAGGTGCATTTCGTGATTCCAACACCTTCCTTTGTATTCATTTTTACTAAGATAACCTTGCGAAAAGCTTATTCCCCACATTTCAGTTGAATCACGACCCTTGTGGTTTGTGTTTTTATAAACAATGCATAATGCTCGTTTCCGTAATCCCCACGTCCCCATAGGGCTATCTGTGCTATAATATTTCTGTCCGTTTACGGACTGAACATCAACTTGACTGAATTTCTTACAGTACGACCGAATTTTGCACGTAGATTTGGTACCCGTGGATTACTAATGTTGACGGTTCGGGTGATATAAAAAATCTCACCTTTTTTTTAGGTAAGTCGGGGGAACCAGGCTGTGGATCACGAAATGCCCCTTTAAAGTGTGCAACTCTTCTCTCATTACAGCCTGGAATTAATGATACTACGGGTTAAATATTATCAGTAGCTGTATGGATGCGTTTGATGTTATGATCAATGTTCCGTATCATGTGTCTCATATGCGTGTATAATTTGATTGAAATACCTTATCTCAATTTCTTTTTCACTAGATCGAATCTGCAGGTAAGATTAAGCACAAATACTATATACTTAGGTCATCGGTTCAAACGATATAAATATCACAACTTTTTAATAAAAGAGTCTGGGGTACGATCGTTGGATCACAAGCCCCTTTAAACCAGACAACCTTTTAATGCAAAAAATCAAACAAACAAAAAAACACTGAAATTAAAAAAAAAAACAAACAAACCGTTTTAAAAATATAAAAATCAAAGGAAGAAAATACCAGTGATAAGCACAAATATATCTTGCAAAAGATGAGTTAATTCTACATGAGTTAACCACCCCATGTTTAAGTTTTTGAATGACAAACGGGATAGTGGAGTTTGGTACGCATTTTTAAAAGTTCAATATGTCTATAACCTGAGGTTGAAATGATTCGAAGAACGTGTCCGGTGTATCAGGCTGAATAAAATACTGATTTTTGTTGCTGGTCTCGGAATAAAGGTAATTATATCATTGCAAATAGCAATTTCTGAAGGTCTAATTAGAAAAATGTTATGCCTCTAGAACCCAGGTTAAATACCCATGTGATAAAATCACCCATTTTTCCTGACTGTACACATCTGGGTAACTTGCAACATTTTATTCACAACTCACACCAAATTAATAAGGTGAACAAGACAAATTGTTTTTCACTTGTTATTGTCAAGTGAAAAGTTTTCGCTTTTGTATACTCTCATCAGAACCATAAATATTTTGCAAGTTTTACAACTTTCTTTCTTTTCTTTGTCAAAATGAAATTTACTCTCATATTCGTACTCAAAATCCATCGTCAAGAGCAAATTTTAAATGCTGACTATTTTAAAAAATCATATCAATTTTAAATCCCTCTTGGTAGATTTCTATTCGAAGAAACTGCCATTGAATGTTTTGAGTTCTTGAACAAACATAATTGCAGAAACAGTTTGCAATGATAAATATTATATTATACTGCTTAATGACTAAAAATGGAATTAATTATCTTTTGACCTTGTAGGTTCTTGAGTATGGAGATGAAAAGTAACGCTTTCATTTCGACAAACGCAAGTTTTACCAACCATGGAGGCTTTGCTTGTTCTCGTATCTATTGGTTTGGGGTAATCGAAACTGAAGCAAGTTACTCAGACGTGTTACCTCAATGAAAATGGTGGTTTTATTCACTTAGTACATGTACAACGGGTTTGGCCGAAAATTGAATATTCTCTTTTTAATTTAAACATTCATAAACTCTCTTCTAATATGTATTAGGTTTTTAAAGGAATTCCTCACCGATTTTTTTTTACTAAACTACACTAACATTTTGAATAAACTTCTTTTTTAGCAGTCTGTATATTTGGTTAACAGGTTGGTGTGTTTGTGTGTGTGTGTGTGTTGGTGTGTTGTGTGTTGTGTGTGTGTGTGTGGTGTGTGGCAAGAGGCCTCACGTGTGTGTGTGGTGTGTGAATTTTCCATCTGGTATAGTGGGTAGCACCAAGAGCCGTGATGTGAGGGTTTTAGAAGACGTGGTTAGAAATTTTTTTTGCCATGCATGAACAATCTTCTTCTGGGCTATGTAGGGGAGTAGGCAAGTTAACATGATTTCATTTTGTTAAGACTGTTAAAGAGCTTGGTCTCTTGATATAGCGTAGACATTGATGAACTGCCAATTTTAAATCTAGCAGCGCCTAAGGACTTGGTTTTAGAGCTCGGGTTCGAGGTAGGGTAAGGGATAGGATTAGCATTAGAATTAGATTTTTATATACTGAAAATTTATACAATTTGATCCCAACTTTACATGCATAATGTGATGAAAGTAAACAAGTAGCGAATTCGGAAAAACAATGTAGCATTGATTACATATTGGTCCAATTGTGTAACGTGTGGATTGGTATTTGTGCGAACGTTATTCATACTAGACTCTGGCACATTTACGATTGAGAGTTAGCTCAAAATTTTATCATTCATTATTCTATGCTTTCTGTGAAATAGGCTAAAATTGCATTATTTTATGGGATTACAAAGTTAAATTAACATGCACATGTTCATGCAGGATTACAAAGTACATGCACAGAGAGAATGTTACATGCACCTGTGAATGGGGGTGCACCTGGGTAATTCGAGGCCTGATAGCAACGTGTTCAAACCCTATGATTCCACTAGTTTTACTCACTCATTAATAGGTAGTTCACTAATAAGGTTGGGGCTCTATCGATCTTTCAATTGCTTTCTCTTGCGCATAATGGAGACTCCTTTTGTTTTAACTGTAGAACCTCAAAATCTTCCTAACGAATGATTAATTACCATTTATATGCCTTTATCGGGACGTGAGATTCATGCCACAGGAAAATGCATTAAGTAATTGCCTGATTCAATGCCAAATTTAAAAATTGTGGTCGCTCTGGGTTTACATCATGGTCGTATGTGGTAACATACTTAACGCCAACTCTAAATAATCCACAGAGCGAAATTTGTGCCGCTTTAACTAGGAATGCGATCATGGAAAGACGCGATTCGTAACCGATTTTTTTTTGAGATTAGGAATTTGCCATCAACTCACAGTCGATATTCCCAGATACTTGTGGAGATATATCCCTTTTCCCAATTTGGACATAAGCCTCTCTTGGCCAACTTTTTTTGGTTTCAATTATGATGTCAGCATTTCCTCTTTTGTTAATGATATTTTCAGCCACAGAATATGAATTTTGTGAGCATTTTCTTCTGCTACTTTGACCGGTGTAAAGAAACTATAGTGTCCCCAGGGGAGTGTCCTAGCTAGCTACCATGACAACATGAATAACATGTCTAGACAAGACGAATTCATGAAAGAAACTTCATGAGGCATTTTTAGTAGAAACACTTTGACCTTGTTTCTAGCGATTTTTTAGCTGATCAGAAAATGCCGGTTGCTTTGCTGTATTTTGCGTGCAAAGGGGATCAAAATCCAAGAAATTCAAAATGGGGCCTCCAAATACCACTAATTTATGTAAACGATATAATTCCTATTTTCCCGCAGTTAACAGACATTAAACTTACTCGTCCTACACAGACTTTTGCAACTGAGTAGATTAACACTATTATTAGTCATTAAATGCTAGCCTCAAGGGTAAAAATGACCAAATCAGATGGTCCGCCAAAAATCATACAAGCTTACATCACTTAAATTTTAGGTTACAATCCCACAAATAATCAGGTTATTAACATACTGTCTCTCGAGGTGAGTATATTGGTGCGTTTATTATTATCAACTTCTCCGCTTAAGTTGTAGCCCAAGGGTAAGATGTTGATCAAATTCGAAATGTGGCCTCTAAAATACCACAGACCTATTGTATAGGTGTAAACCAGGGAATTGTAAAAAATTACTTCACTACCTGTTTTTAGTATAGGTGTTTGATACAACTTTCTCTAGACTTTATTTTGGTATGCCAGTTACCTTTCTGGCTTTGATTGCAAAAGGATCAAAATGGACAAACTGGCACTGTCTGAGCAAGTCCAAGACTGACAAGGTTCTTTACTACATTAAATATTGCTTTCAACATTTCAAGTAGTTTTGAGTACATTCCACAAATGTTCATGTATTTTATGTAACGTTTCTTCTTTGTTTTTCCTGCAGTTTTGGACGAATTTTTAATCTCTAATTGAAACAAACAGAAACGGGGAATGGTTCATTTTATATCACTCTTCATTTATGGACCGATTGATGCAAAAATAGTAAAACGCTTCGTTTTTCTCTTCGATGTTTCGTTCCATACCATCTTTCTAAACTTACTTCCAAAGAAGAGTTCATCAAGGAATATATACAATCCCTAAACTGATTTCAAAATAATATATTTTTAGAAACAATACAAAAATGGTAATAATCTTCAGTACATTTACACCAGTTACTTTCATCTATTCCAGAAAGTGTCATTCTCTAAGATTACTACTACGGTAATGAATTAATATAAAAGAATGTTGGCAGTAGCTTCTTTGTTTTGAACTCTATCTCTCTGGTTTTGAAACATAACGAAGTTATCAACATTTTATTTCCATATTAAATTTATATGTTCAGTAACTAATGCAGAAGGCTTCGTTTGGTTTGTTTATTAACAATCTATATATGTCTTTTGAATTGAGCCAAGAAACACATGTAGAGCTTTCTCAAAACTTAAATAAAAATTGAGTATTACTTTTTAAAAGAAACATCGGGTTCTCGCTTTCAATGATTTCTTTTACGGCAGGGTTGGAATTGCAGGACTTGCCTAAATCAAATTGTTTTTAAACAAGTTATACATACATTTTAATATATATTCACGAATTCGCCTAAATTGGGAATCGTTTTCCAATTGCGAATGTCATCAAATAAAAGCGGAAGTAAGAGGGACTGAAGAGGAAAAGCATGAAGGACTGAAAAAGTGCGTGAATTTAGGCTAAAACCGTCCAAAATGGGATTGAAAATAAAATTGGGAAAATTTGCTTGTTCATTTCTAACGAACAGAACTCTGATGGTTGATATATCAGTACCCCCCTAGGGGAGTGCAGGCACCTGTCATTTTATCATGCAGACGATCTAGAATTAGCGCACCCAGATAGAGGCAGACGTCACAGTTGTTGAAGAGCGAAGCTCACCAAAGCTTTGGACGAACTCACTCCTTATTATGAGGAAAACACCTACGTGCAATCATCCAAGACACAGGTGTGGTGCTTTCCAATTACGCCAACGTGAAGCCAAAACCGTCAGATTAAAGTTACCTGGTCTGCGAACACCCTGGCGCAATGTGGAACCTGTCTACCGAGGAGTTTACCTTGGACCGCGCTCTCTCTTATAAGACCCACTCGAGGGAAGACAAAGAGTAAAGTATGTTCACGCAATACACCTTGAACAAACTCAATGGCACAAGATGGGGGGTGCTCCCCAATACCCTAAGGAGCGGCCAGAACATTGCCCTGTGCTACTCATGTGCAGAGGATGCTTGCCCTGGTGTGGAAAGATCAACCCATGCCAAGCAGCTTAATCTAGCATTAAATGCCTCCTGCCGGCTTATCAAAGGGTGACACCGTCCAACACCAACGGAAAAACTTATACATCCTAGCAGGAATTTGCTCAACCAGACATCGTGTAGCGTAGCGAGCATGCAAGAGCGTAGATGCTAAGTATCTAATGTTGAAGCACCCTATTTTGGACATATACCTGAGCCAAATAGACTTAAATCCAAGAGAGAGGTTCTTAACCCAAAGTCCAACCTCTTGAAACAGTCTCTAAGGAGTTTAAGAGCGTCGCCGTGTGAAAGGAAAGACTCGCAATCATAGCCAAGTAACATCTATTGGTATTTGAACCTGGTGAGATATCCCACATGGAGCGTCTTCTCATGGGATGAATGGCGATTTGTTGCTCAACAGATTGAGAACCAGAATTGGCCGATGCTAATGGTTTCCTGACAGAAGTGGGGCTACTGGATAGCAGATCAGGACACGACCTAGGTTGTGGAAACGGCAACAACAGCAATTGAACATATCTTGGTCTGCCTTGCTGGAGCAAACAATGCACAAGGACATTGCAGGAATTCAGTTGAAGCAGACAGAGTTTACTCATCTCTGGCTGGATTCATATTGAGATCACTGTGTCTGGACACGATAAGAAGGAAGAACCCCAAAAAATAGCATTCTGGGAGAGATTATTTTATACCTATTTTGCAGAAAATACCATGATTTAATAGACACTGATATAAAAAAATAATTAGTATTTGACTCACTGATATATCTACCACATTTCCGATTTACAATTTAGTCAGAAAGAAGATGCAAGTATCCAAGGGAATCAAAAACCATGCTCTACGTTCTTTTCCATAGTCACCATTGTTCTGATATTCCAGATATCCATTTATATTATTATAAGAGCACCAAATTTCATATTCCAATAAGCATTTCCAACCCCCATATTCCAAAAACCCACTCTATTGGTGTATCTTTGAAACGTTTCTCACATTTTGTGCAATGGCCCTTTTTTTTTAGTGAGTCCCAGCCTATAGGAAGTGTGAGATTTGAAGAGTTTTTATAACGTTTTTGCCAAAAGTATGAGTTTTCTTGCTTTCCGACCATTTAAATGTTTACTATACTCATTTTTTTTTATTTCAATTGAGATTCTCCGCTATTTTGTATCCTTACTGAAATAAATTACGGACGTTTAACAGGGCTTTCTGTGCATTTATGACGAGATGGTACAAAATATGGCATACATTTCAACATGATTGGAGCATTGTTAAACGTTTTGACCCTGTGTAACCTTAAATTGCCCCCTTATTGAAAAAGTGACCCCACAATTTAATTAGTACTAGCTACCTAGCATTTATATAGAGGGGCAATACAACTACCAAAGATTGTCAATACCTGTTTCTTAGTGGGGGAAAAGATGACGTTTGACGTGGGTCCATGCTCCTGCTCTAATTGTGGTCTATACGTCTACGGCATCTTCGAGCCATTAGCATTAACGCCAACATCACATTCTCAAAAGTTAAACCAAACCACGCCCCATTTTCATCAAAGTCCATTTGTTTGAACTGTTGTATTGAAAATGGTTGGATATAGTAAAGACCCCGTAAGTGGCTATGCTTAACACGCCGTGTGTGTGTCAAGAAATTACGATTTTTATGCATTGTTTTGCTAATAAAAGTCGGATCCGAATTTTATTAAGTAAACAAAACAGTCGCAAATGGCATCTTCAACGACCATTATAAATGCTTTTAAGTCTGTTTTCACAAGAAGAGTAATATAAAAGTGTTAATATGACCCTAACACTAGCCATTAAGACACAAAAAGGGGCATTTTGAGTTTTGAAAAAGGCCTATAGTGCTTTACTATACTAATTTTACATGGTGGGTCAGCATTTTTAAAGATCCAAAGTTTCGTTTAATCTTTGAAAGGTAAGCCCAAATCTATCTGGCCAGATTAGTTTACTGAAATTTAGGGCATGCCAATTATTTTTTTGGAAAAGGTTGCAAGAAACAAGCTGACTGAACTCTAAATGATCGGTTCGAGGGACAAATCATTAATAAGGAAAGGCTAACACTATATTACAGTCTGTCGAGTACCCTTAACTCTATATGCCAATATTTGGAAGATATGCGTTAGGCCTTTCAAATGTCTAGCAAGTCATTTCGAAGGTACAGATATTCTAGTCTTATTCTATTCTAAGTCTATTCTAGACAACTAGAAAATAGAATGCCATTGGCATTTTTTGTTTTTAGATTTGAAACGCATCTCAAGTACAAAATATTTGAAATAGATAAATCAATTTCAATGCAATATTTAATTTTATTCTTTTTATAATAAATTATTAAATAAAAATTCACATTATATATTTTTTTCATTTTATTACGTCAGTATTTGGCTGCCATTTTGGTAAGTTTCTCCAATTTGGGTCGTGGGGAAAGAACTAGCTGGTAAGTTATTGAAAATCTGCTCAGCTGCAAGGGGACGGTATACAAAAGTAAGTCGGATAAATTTTAAAAGTAGAAAATGCATCGTAATTACAAAAAAAATAAATATGAAATATGTTGCATTGGCGGGCCATTTTGAATTTTTTACATTTGACCCCTAAACCAAGGTTCAAGTGATGGGGTCATAATTAAATTTTAAAAAAAAATCAAGTTAGAAAAGGGTTTGAATGCTTCTTATACTAAAAAAATGCCTTGCTGTATTCTTAATTAAGATCTTTTCGAGAATCTCGTCTAGTCTAAAATGGCAAATAGTTGGTATATATTTGAGCAAAATCAAAAACATTCCCCCAACCAGTTCCTGATTCCAATAGGAGGAAACTTGCCAGCCCCCCCCCCACTCGCCCCCCACCCACGATTAAAGACCCTCTGATTAGTGCACCAATTAATATTCAAGGACTGGGTAAGAACAAGCCTGCGGACACGCATTGAAATATAATAAAGCACCCTCTAAAACCTGCAAAAACACGGTCGCATTCACTGAAAGATGCAAGCCATCTCTCCAAAACAAGCAATATGGGACGTAGGAAAAACTTGTGGTTTTCTATGTAATATGCGTTACCTAACTGACGACAAGTAAAGTGAGCTGCCCGTATTGATATTGATAGTGCGCCTACCTGCCCCAGGTCCCATCTCCCCCAAAATAAAATAGAATAGGAATGATATCGACCAAATAAGTCTAGTATTGGGTAATAACTGACGGAGGTCGACCAAGGCTCCTTTTCTACCACCATCCCTATGACCGATAAGATGTCTGCAAAGATGTCGTAATCCCGACGTGCAAATTAAGTTTTTATGCCTCACACGACTCACAACTCCTGACACCCGGGCACTGCCTTAACCCATCCAATGGACTTCACCGCCACCTCTCAGTTGGGGGTTGCATTCGCCGTCTCACAATATCACCCACAATCAGGTTCTTAGCATCATTACAATAGAAAAGAGAAGGGGACGGGACTTACCCACCCAAAATACAAAAAACCCAAATTACGCCAAAACAAACATCGTGGGACTACCATCGTAGCTGGCCTCATTATGCTGCGAACGCACTAGAACGCCAAAATCATGATTTTCTAATGAATGCCTAAAATGGCCGCCAATGTAGCCCCCACCTATACGAAAAACTGTGAGGTGTGAAGGATGACGGTTTAAAACCAATTGCCAACACGCATGACCTCATAACTTGACGAGCGAAACTGTGCACAGTCAAATGAGTCCATCAAAGTGAACAACAATGGGCCTTCCACCGCCAACCTACACAACAAGAAGACTTTTATCGCCCTCCA
>JAMKCH010017549.1:0-32220 GCA_023653785.1 Ophioderma brevispina | reverse complement strand
TGCGAGGACGATCCCCTTATTTTAAAAACACCTTCATCTCCACAGGTAACTCTTTTAATATGTTGATTCTTTTAAAAGAAACGATGATATAATAAACTATCAAACAACACGGCTGTTTTTAATTTCCATTACTGTCTATAATGTTTGAGGGCTAGCAATCAATGCGGGTAAAGTCAAGAACTTTCTCCTTGACATGACACTTAAAGATATTTGCGTTCTGGAAACTTAATTGAGTGAATAGCACTCTGGAAAGCAGAGACTGCTACATAACGTCCACAGTTTGACCCATTGTAACAGATGCACTTTATACATGTATAATGGTTGTGTTGTATTGTCATTATGGGCCTTTAGAAGTCATGCATGTGACGTGTGCCTTTGCGAGATTGTGGACTTGTTCGTTTGTTCTGTCTTTTGATCCGTGAACAAAAAGTCAATATTTCCACGCGTGGCGTATTGACTGGGGCACAAGCTCACAGAGCACTGGGAACAAAGGTAAACAAAAACTAAACAGGCTAATAAACTAATATTTTATACTTTAAAGGTCCCAGGAAATGCAAATAGTTGTGGTCTGTGCCAAGTCTACAAGGAGGGACCAGAAATCATTCAATATTTGGGTTGGTGATGACATCATTTGTGGTGCCATTGATTTTTCAGAGAGTAATGTGTGAATCTATTCATGACACTGACTGAAAATCAATAGTTTCACTAATGATGTCACTGGTAGTGTATTCTTTTTTCTGGCCCTGTTTTTTGGAATGGAATGTCCCATAAAGATTTGGAGTAGGTATATCATCTCATTTCCTGGGACCTTTAATATGCATATACCTTGTTTATTTCCTTTTTTCTCTCCATCGCCTTCTTTTCATTGTGAATAGGGTATTAATGTATTTCCAAAATATTGCATCTTTGATTCTAGCTAAATATTTTCTTCTTCTAAAAATATTACTAATTAAAGAGTTCACCATGTTAATGTTAATAGTTTAAAATCCTTGAGGAAATTTCAGTATTGATCATCTCGAAGATTAAAATGCTGATTCATATCGAAATTAGGACCCAAAACTTGCATATTTTAAAATCGATTTACCAAATTGTTAATGCCTAACACAAGAAATGCCAATGGAGCACTTAAATACCCATTTCTTTTCTTTTCCTTTTGCTGCGTTTATCACTTTAATTTTCGATTTTAAAATGTCAATATTGTAATTAAAATATCAGCCCCGATAGAATACGTAAATGTCTATTTTTTAATTTTTGTTATGTTACAAAAACAAACAATACGCCAATGTCTCTTTTGTTGTCCTTTATGCTCCAATATTACAAAAATTCAAGTAAATCAACAAAGCAGAGCAATCAAAAAAAAATTCACGAGGTTAGTTTTCGTGTCAACCTTGTCACTTCATCTGGAAACTGTAATTGCAAATTTTCTAGCTTTCTAAAGTATTTGCTTCCTTGCGTGCTCATTGATATTAATATTATTGAGCACTTGTTTAAACACTGCAGCCGTTGGGTATTCTAGATATTCTTACAATACGATGGTCTTAACAACGGACACCTCGAGTCCTTTGGGTGTTTACACCGTGTGCATCTTAAATCAGATAAACGTGAACACAATTTTTCATCAACCGATAACAATCAAAATGAGTACAGAAATTTGTTTGATTATAGCATCGTAACTTACATCTGATAGCGTGAGTTTGGAGTGACTTTTATCACCAATCGCATAAGGATTTTATTTAATTCATCGCATGACTTGTTTGAACAAGATCCTTATCCACGCGGGTTCAAACTGAAGCTATTTGGGTAGGGATTCGATCATTTTCAAATATATTGCGTTGTATAAAACTGAAATTAATTTACGACAACGTTTATCGTTTCACACATTGTTAGTATATTTAGTATAGTTTATATGTTTAGTATAGTATATTTCTTGGAATAGTGTAAAGTAGATGAGTCCAAACAACGGTTTTGCTCGTTTAACGCTGCCATCAAATCAACAACTCGACTTTGAACAACGACAAGAAAGTGGAGTTCGAACCAGGATACGAACCATATTTTGTTTTTATGTCAAGCGTCAGCTTAATGAAAAAAAACGGTTAAAATGTTTATATTTTTGGCCCGGGTACGGGTGAAAATGCATTTTTCCCCTCCCGTCTCGGCGGTCCTGTATTCCTGTGTTAATTTGTGGCTAACCCACGTTTGTGATCCTGGTTATACTAATAAATGAAAAGATACTGACTTCTTTTGGGAAGGTACTTGGTTATACAACAATGCATTGCATATATCATTGTTCAGAAAAATCGAATTTAAACTGATATCCTATATATTAAATGTTAGTAATGCAGCGTAAAATTACTTAGGTATTATAGTCGCTAAACACCGTTTCCCCATATTAAGAAATCCATATTTGGCAATCGCGTAGGCTATATAAATGTTTTATGACATAACACTTAAATGACCAAGGTTTTCATTCCCGTAAGTGCCCAAGAAACACCCCAACGACAAACCTCTTTCCTGAAAGGATGTTTTGAACGATATGAAGGTTCATAAGACAACACCAAATTAACAATAAAAATACATGTTATTATTTCGGCTGATAATGAGTGGCAAATCGTTGTTTTCAAAACACGCAGAAATTTGGCAAAAAAGACTAAAACGTCAATGAGACTTGCACTTACATCATGCACTTTTAAACTTTTTTTTAGATATCTACCCTAGTAGACCTGTAATACATACAAAACTTGCTATTTTATGTAGTCATGTATTAACTCTCTAAGTGCAAAAGAGTGAATTTCACTCTTTTGGAGTGACTACAGGGCCCACTCCAAAAGAGTGAAATTTCGTACCTTAAAGAGAACACTTTTTGGGTCAAATTTGATCTTGATAATTAACAAAATCATATTATTTTACCATTTTTAAATTATCAAGAGTAAATTTGACCCAAAAAGTATTCTTTGAAAGCTGTGAAATTTCACTCTTTTTAGAGTGGGCCCTGTAGTCACTCAAAAAGAGTGAAATTCACTCTTTTGCATTTAGAGAGAACGTTGCAAAATACAAGGTGAGTAAAAATATGACCCTGATTATGTGGTAACATATGTGGTATCATCTGAAAGGTTATTATCTTTAATATACTGCAAAGACCATTCACATTGGTTAGGTATAGACCGAGCTACAGTCGTTTGAATCAAGTAGTCGGTTTTGTCCACGGATTCACATTAAAATGACCGCGTTCAGCGAAGCAAATCAGTGTCCAGAATAAAATCGGGCTATTTATTGACTGCAGAATAAATATCACGCTATTTAACCCCACAAAATTCAGTCACAACTTACCATCGATGCCCTCTTAACGTTTCTACGTCCTCGTCACTCAAAACAATCATTTGAAAAACAAAGTAACTCGATACATGTGTCAGTTTCTGGAGGAGATGAATGAATCATCTGGAAGAGATGAATGAATCATATCATATGAAGGAAAAGACTTCTGTGACAACCTTTTGAGGTTAAAAGTAATGTCTATATTTGTAGACCAAAATATGTCACATCTTTAAAAAGTGTTTCAAATAAAACCTGTCCTTATCACTGGCTTTTACAGCATTAAGATACCACTGTAATTAATATAAACATAGACATACCCGAATCATGATTTCGGGGGAGTCATTTGCTTAGTTGACCACCGTGCATTCAAATGGGAATCCGTGGATAGGTGGTAAAGCTGACTACTTGACTCAGAATACTGTAGCTCGGCCTATACTTAACCGATTGATTTTATCTTTGCAACGAATTAAAGATAATGAAAGTGTCTTTAAGAGGATATAAAAAATGTTAGATATATATTATGTTATCTAAACATCGGAAATGGCGGGACAAATCAGGGGCAAGGTTTTTTACTCACCCGGTACATCAGTTTTTTGTAAAATACGGTTTTACAAGGGTCCACTTATCAGCACACAAGAGATTAATTATTTTTAATGTAATGTGTTGTAATATTAATTATGTGTTCGCATATATTGGCATAAAAAAATTGACTATATTCAATTGGGAACCCTATAAATTAAGTCTTAATCGGTATAAGGCCTTTTTAACTTTTTGGGTATGAAAAGAAGTTCATGCAAAAGACAGACAATTAAAACAATTACGAAAAAATCCCATTCGCAAATCGGTCAGCGTCACTGAAGTGTTATTTTTTTTTACAGGTATAGCAAAAAAAATTAAATGTCATAAATATTTGTTTTAAATCGTCGATGTCAAAAACCATTAATCTGACGGCTACAAGTTTAAGCTTCGGCATGGTTTATTATAGCTTACATGTTCATTTTACAATCAATTTTACGCTCAACGCTTTGTAACATTCTGCACAAGTTTTCTCAATTTTAAACTTTAGGGCCCCGTTTTCCAAAAATGTGTTTAAAAATGTTTAGCTAAACGAAAGTTTATCTCTGGAAATAGTGAGGTAGATAGGGAATAATTTTTTAAACTATGGTAAAAAGCTTCATGAATTGTTCATTATTATCAATTACACCAAAAGAAAATTTTAACGATCTGTACTACAAACTAACATATCTATACTACTTGAAAACAAATAACCTTTCCATAAATTTACACTTAAGTGACCAGGGTTTTTCACTCCCGTGGTGCCCAAGGGGGGTCCATGCCCCACCCCCCAAGGAAACCACTTTCCCGATGAAATTTTTCCACGAATTTATACCACATGTAAGGGATCTAAGGGACAACCCCAAATCAGCGATTAAAAATGAGATTGTTTATTTTGGGGTTGCAAATTAGGGGCAACACATTGTTTTCAAAACACGCGAAAATTGGGCCAAAAAAAAAAAGACGGAAACGGAAAAATTCCAAATGAGCCTGGCTGCCAACATCAAAAATTTTGAAAACGTATTTGATGTTGATATCTTTTTCGAAGACCAAAATATTATATTTAGACAACAAAAACCAGCCCAGTTTTAGGAATCCTGTATTTTTTACGGGTGTTGCAAAAATACAAGTCATTTTCACATAGAGTTGTTACAGTAACGGTTTTTGGCAACTCATGATGAAATTTTTTTATTTTCAGCACATAACGGGTTAATTATTTTTAATGTTACTAATAATGTTTACTTACATGTATGTATGTGTGAACTTATATCAGCAAAAAAACATTTGCCTTGGTTCTCGGTTTTCTTAGTCTTATTTTTAAAAATATTCCAAATGACTTACGTTAGTGCCCAAGGGGGGGTTCCATGGCCCCCACTAATTAACTCGTTAACGGCTTGGCCGATTTTAATTATTTTGTATGAAAGAAGCGCATTTCAAAAGTCAGACATTACAAAATATTTCGGCGCAAAAATCCCGCGTAAGGCGGCCAGCGCAGAAACAAATTTTTGGGGTCCCTAGACCCCCCCCCCCCTTGGTCACTAAAGTGTTAATGAATTCTGACTTATTCACCTCACACTACTCAAAGATAAAGGTTTGATATTTAGGTAAACGATTGTTAAAACATATTTTTTGAATAAGGCCCAAGCTGTTTTTGGAATTCATCACTTTGGTGTGGGAGCTGAATATCAAAAACATACAAAACTGGCCACACAAACGTCGTAAGTGTAGGTGACATATAGTGAATTATGTCCGCATTGGTATTGAATATCAATAAAATTGGAATAAATGAGGACAATTAATTTAAAAAAGAGTAAGATAAGTTGTGTCTGAGGCTAGACATTTTGTTTGTTGCAGAAAATATAGGCTAGGTCATTGACATTTCAACATTGCAAAAATTCAAAATGCATCAGGACAAGATCCGATTAAAGGAATTTAATATGTGCATAAATGGCTTTATCAGCCTGTTGTCTATATACATCTATATTAGGATTTTATTTGACAAACTTTCGATCGATTTGGCAGCAGCTTTTTGTTTTGGCCGCGCCACTACGCGTTTTATCTACCATTAGTAGCCTCATTTGACAGCTGGATGCGATTTTCTGTTCTTGTTTACCTGATGCATGATGCAATTTTTGTCGCAAATCGGTCCCTACTGTACGTAAATTATTGAGTTTTATTGATTTTTAATTGTCAACGTTATACATTTTTCAATACAAACACGGCTTTTTGCACAAATTTGATCAGAGTTAGACTTTATGCCAGTTCGAGCGTGTCAAAGATTACGTTTTTTGTAATTATAAAAAAAATACGCTTTTGTGGTTGTAACTAAATCCTTTCTAGAATTGTCTTTCGTTCCCGTAAACAATATGCAAAAGGACGTTTTTTGTATGGCAATAAGATTGTCGCCACAGTATAGATATGACCCAATTAATATTAACACAGTAACATAAGAAATGCGCGAAAAAGTTCAAATGGATCTAAAAGACCCCGGACGTCACCCTACTTCTGTACTCACGAACAAGTAGCAGTTGTTGCACGCCTATTATGACGGTATATACGTCTGTCACAGGGATACACTGAAAATGTGTTTTATAGCAACAGATTAAGAAGTAATAATAGTTAGAACTGTAATATTTCCCGCCATATAAAACAATGCCTTCCACCCTTCTCGCTCTCGCTAAGTTTGTTTCTTGGTCCTCGCTGGTATGTCCTGTGGTGTGTTCCGTCTGTCTGCATCCAGTGGCGGCGGATTTTAAGACGTCAGCAGTTTGTCAGCAGCTGATGACAGGGCCTCCTAAAAATATTGATCTCAGGGCCCCCTCAGAACCCCTAGTCGCACTAAAGTGCGACCCCACATACGTCGCTGTGCGACGCTAAAGGGGCCCCCCACAATAACTGCTGACAGGGCCCTGTCCTTAAATCCGCCGCTGCTGCATCTCCCTATCCTCTCTATCGTTCTTGCTCACTCACTCTTTCTCTCTCTCCCCCCTTGTATCGAAGAAAATCTAAGACCAATTCATAACTGTCGGATTAGATAATATCAAAATTAGGTTATTTTTTCTAGATCATTGTTCTTTCTCACTTTCATCTAATCTTGTTTTTTTTTTTTAAAGAAAATAACATTGGCTGATTATGAAAGGGAGACTAACTTTAGACCGGGGTTTAAACCAGGGTAGTCCTACAAAATTTTTTTTTTTTTTTGTGGGCCCTTTCCCTTTCAACTACTATGAAATGAAAGTTAAAGTAACGGGTGAGGCAAAATTCCTCATGGGATGGGCTGGAACAGGCCATCCATGAGGATTTTCTCAACCGTTACAGCACAATTTTAGAGTATGTTGTAGAAAAAGGTCGCCTCTTGTAGAACTAACCCTGCTTTAAAACCAGGTCTTCAATAGTCTCCATTTCAGAATACCACCATTGATTCTATACAAAGTCAGCTTTTCATTTGGAGAAATCTTTCTTACATTGGGCTTCAGGGAGAAGAGAAACGTATCATCTGATCTTATACTTGACACCACCATTTAGGAAAGGCAGGTTGTTGTTACAACACCCCGCCCACACCCCTAGCTCGACCCCATGCACAGCTCAAAGCGCATCAATTTACACGTGAAATACTCCAGTAATTTACAATTTACGGGACAGATATTCTTAGGGAAACAAAGCGAATTGTCAATTAGGTATGGTTCCGGATGGATTGAACTTTATTAATAGGTGAATGCTATTGGGCTGTATCTGTGTCTTTATTCCCACAATGCATAAGATTTTCGGAAAAATCCATTTCAAGGTTTTATTTTAAAATAACACAAATAAAAAAAAAGATCCTCTTTAAAGCTTCATGGCATTAGAAGAGGTGGAGGTCATGGAGGTTTGTTGAAATGAAAAACATATAGATATAATATATGCACTCTCGTCTTGGAACTGTGATTAAAACTGGCCCGGTTTTTTGTTTGGTTTAAGGTCCCCAGGGTCAATATGATTCCACCACTAGTCAGTAATTACTTGTTATTATTTCTGTTATGGGTGGTGGACGTGTTTTTTAGAAATAATTTATCAAGTATTTCATTATTGTTGTAGCACTGATTATGAGAGAGTAAAAAATATGTATTAGTTCAGCCCACATCCCATAACTCTTCAATCCAAAAAAGCTTGAAAAAAAAGCTAGTGATGAGAAATGTTTTTAATTTAGGAAATTACATCCAAAGTGAATATTCAAAAGAACTGCACACTTTAGATATTAATCCACATTAGCATTAATAGAGAACGGGATGTCCAACCCGCCAATGAAACTTAAGACTTATGCTTGTTAGATCGGTGGTTTTTTTGTCTTAGCAAATCGGAAAGAGAACCTTGGTGGACACTTAAGATGCTCACAGTGAGTTAAATCGTCCATTACAAAAGTTTACAGTTCACGGATTCGAGGGAAGAATATTGTAAACGAAAACTTTCCAATTCTTAAAAAATCTTTTAAATCAATCTTAACATTATGACGGGTATTTACACAGTTTAAAATACCACTAAATGTAAAGCGGCATGGCACATTTCAGAAAACATGACCTTTAATTCAATTTTTGACTCGCAAATGTTAGTTAGCACATTGGACGAATATGCATATGAAGTTTCCACATTAAAAAAAAAAAAAACATACCTCTAAAAGCATAGACAGATAGGACATTAATAAGAGGCCTTTTAAGGCATCCAGGTAGGTAAGTGTAGGCTAACTTTTTAAGTTAGCCCGGTAATTTTAACAACAAATGTGTCTACTACATGAACTAATAAACTCGTACTCATTGATATAATAACCACAAATGTCACAGGACGGTTCGTTGTCAAACAGGGTGTATGTCATGGGAATCAACTCTGGCGGGTGTTTCTTGTGTTTATACGTATTTCAGCGTCGCGTCGCGAGTACATGTCACCGACGACATTATGTATAAAATCTTTCTGGTTAAGCATAAGCGCGCTGATGTAGTCTTAATAATTTAGGTGGGGCCTAAATGTATATAAAAGCTTATAAAAACCTGCAAGATATCAATTTTAAAAAAGAATCTGAGGGTGCGACACTATTTTCAATGTGCCAATTTCTCTTAATATAAACGTGTTTGAACGACCATTATTGTTTTGGGCAGTGATTTGCTTCAGTGATCACAGCGCATTTAAATCGAACGCGTGGATAGAGCATAAACGGACTGCCTGATTCAAAAGACCAGACATACACCTACCGATGGGAATGATCTTTTTTTTGCAGCAAAAAACCTAATTAAAGCTAATAAATAGCGTTCCGTCCGTAATTTCAGGTTTGTAGGTTGTGGGAGGAAATATGTTACTAAAGATGCAAAGGCGGGCACAATCAGGGTCTATTTTTTTCTGGCTCACCCTGTAGATAAGAGGTAACTTAATTTATACTCAAAATAAAACCTAAAACTTAGTTTTTCCCATATTATATTGATACTTTACCTACCACGGGTCGTGCTTGTAATCAGGGATCCTAAATAAATCGGGGATAGGACACTCGATTTCAAACGACCCCCGTCGCCCGCCACCCCCCACCCCGCCACCCCCCCTACATGCCCCCAACCCTGATCCTGCATGAATCATGTTGTTGTTATTTTATTTCTTTGTTTGATGTGATCCACCGGTCGTACCGCCCCCCCACGGAGCGTTCCCGCTAAGCATTCCGATCACCGTCATACTGCCCCACAAAAATAATCAGGTTACTTATCGTAATCCGGTGGCGCTTGTTGGTTGTTGGGTGGTGTTGTTTGTGTTTTGGTTGTGTGGTGTGTGTGGGTTGTTTGGTGGGGGGGTGGGGGGGGGGGGGGTGTGGTTGGGGGGGGGGTGTGGGTGGTGGGTGTTTGTGGTCTTAGCTATGGCATAATAAAATCCTGAAAAGAAAAGCTAAAAATTTTATTTGTTAACATGTTGAAATATTTTTTCTAAATGTATTTAAAGAAGGCCATCAAAAGTTAGGGTTGGGATGTATTTTTCCATTTTATGTTAAATTACGATATAGGCCTTCACCATTATTGCATATGTTACAATCTCAGTTAAGGTGGTGGGATTAGAGAATTTTTCAACTTGCGATGATTTAACATTTTGGGCTTTTCTTTCAAGATCATCTCACTGCATATAGCCGCGATGGTTCTATGGACATTTGTACACAGTGGTCACCCGCCTGCTTGTATGTTATTCTAAGATCACGTGGTGATCTGTCCAGCCAGTAGCGACTTGTTCGACTTAAATGTACGTCGGCTATAGCTGTACACGCTGGTAGAGGGTATTGTGTAGCTGGGGATTTTAGTAAATCATTGGAGTATTCTTTGCAAGTCGTCTTGGACAGATAACAATTCTTGTATTTGGAGAAAATTGAGGATTCAATTTCAGCACGTTTGGTTCGTGTGACTTTGGCGATTATTATTTGTGCCCTCTGGCCTTTAATAGTATGGGCCGACCTTGGGATTATGCATTGCGTAGGGGGTGACCTCCGTCGCCTAGGTCTGGCCCCGTTCGCAGATCAGACGTCTGCGGCAGGCTAGTGAGGCTGTTCGCTAGTCTATGTCCATCTAATCCTTCTGTCTATCGTCTGTCTGTGATACGAGGGCTACTGGTTGACTCTATTTATTATGGTATTGCTTATTCCGTTCAGACCTCCCGGTGTGTCTAAAATTCTGCTACTGTGTGTAAATTTAAACAAGAAGAACAAGGCCACACAAGTATACCTGCGTTAACTTTTGTCTGTCATTCTGTCATGACTTGTGTTTGTGTCGAATTTTTAATTGTGTGTCAAATTTTAATAAAAGACAAAGTTCCTACACAAGTATACCTCGTTAACCTGTTTGTCTTCCTGTCTATCTTACTGTTACCCATTTTTCATAAAAAAACATTGTATTAATCGATGTTCCTACAACTCAAATACATAAATGTAATCCAAGGGTGTGCAGTGGTGAATTTCTAAGTGATCAAATAGCGTCACTAGGCCTCAAAATATGTATCATTTTCGAACATAAACATGAACTTTTAGTAGAGTAAATCACTAGCCATTCAAGCCTGCTGAACGACATTTCAATACTTTTCCTGCCTCTCGCGACCATTTCTCTGATACCTACAGGCGGTAGCGGCCAAGAAATCCTAAATTTGACGGTGCCATTGGTTGAACATGTAATCTCGAACTCTTGATAGAAAATTCTGTATGTGTTCTTCAATTTTAATACACCAATCGGATTTCGCACATTCCAACACCTCACTGGCAGCCATAGCTGGGGTGCATCCTGCTTGAATTCACCCAAATGTGCAGATTAAGTGTAGCTTTTGAATTATACTTAATCAAGCGTGGTACAGCCGTACAAAAGATTTGGGTAGGTTTTGGGTTGGAGGCCCCCAGTAATGGCGGATCAATTCTGACCATCATTTGGCTGGTCGGATTTGTCTATAGGCTGGAATACTTTAAGGTCTCTCTCAAAGTCTCTCTCAAAGATCTGTGTGAGTGAACCTAATTTAAAGTGAAAACAGATTACTCAACTAGAGTGATTTTCGAGTTATTTTTCACTCTAAATTAGGATTGGGCACTCAGACAGCTCTTTGAGAGCGACTTTTATATTTAGAGAGTAGATGACCAGCTTATTCAGCAATCTATATAATTTTCACCTGGAACTCCGTATGCAGCGCTTAGGTATTCAGCTGCCTGTGAAATAATTCAGAATATTTCAATTACAAATGTCTTTTTACACGGTTCGTAGCTAATTTTCGGACATTTAATTTCTTTTGTCAGACTGGATAAAGCAAGATATAATGTGGCGACCAAGAGGACACGAAAAGTGTGTTTACGTACGTGAAAGAAACACTCACCAATTTGGGAGTTTTACAGACTTTGATACAGAGCAGATGGTTTCACCTTTTCTCCTTAAATATCGTAATGTGTCCGTATCTGGCTTTATTCTTGATTCTATTGTTATCTTCCTATTTTGTGTACTGCAGCCTGGTTTATGTCGGTTTATCTTGGTTGTTCTGGAGTACTGCAGCATGGCAAATATCTTCTGGATGTTCGTCGAAGGAATGTATCTTACAAGTAGAATTTCAGTAGCCGTCTTTAGCAGAGAGTCCAACTTTAATTGTATATATTTGTCGGATGGGGTAAGTTAAACCAAAGTAACGTATGTTTATTTTACAATCCTTGACTTAAAAACCTAACGGGGGGTTCACAGGGAAATGAGGGGATATTACGAAAATATTAACTTCAACTTCCCAGATTGTTTGTAGGACACTTAATGAGAAAGGGTTAGAGTGTTAATGGAATAAAGAAAGTAGAACAACTACAAAAAAAAAACAATTTACACTTGATTGTTTGCAGACCACCTACCACCTACTGAACTGTATAGGACCAAAAAGTAGAAAAGACTACAAAAGACATAAATTTTATTTTTGACATATGTCCCTTATTAAATGCCATTTTGCCACTTTTTGAAATATCACGAAGCGGACCCCTGCCTTGTGTTTACGGGAAAAGTGCTCCTACATCTAACAACACAAATAACGCTACCTCCCATTTTTGCGGTGATCGTCAGGTTGGTAGTCATTTTCTAATAGGGGCGTAAGGAATAATAGGGAATATCACATTGCTTCATTGTTTCTAAATATACCGTAACAAATTTTATGATAACTTTGAGAAAGTGAGAATGTTTCAGAGCTTTATAGGATAAAAATAAGAAACGACTACACACAACAAATTGAACCTGATTGTTTGTAGAACACCTACTGAGAAACTTTCAGAGATTAGGACAAAGAGAGTATAAAAGACTACAAAAGAAAAACAATTGAACTTGATTGTTTGTAGAACAAATACTGAGAAGTAAGTTTCAGAGTTTTAGAGGTCAAAACAAAGTAAAATAAATACGCAGAATACTTATTAGTTTGTAGAACAGGTATTGAGAGAGTTTGAGGTTTTTTTTTAGTGCAACAGAAGCAGAAAAGACTACAAAGCAGTTTAATTTTCAGAGATTTTTTTTACATATGAAATAACACATTGCTTTATTGTTTGGGAATATTGCAGATTTGAGGATTGCTTTGAAACATGTTAATTACTTTATTTTATGCATACATATTTGATCAGAAAACGCACATTTTCAACACAACTAGCTTTATCTTAATCTTTAGCTTAATCACAAAATCTTTAGCTTAATCGCTCCAGGGGTAAGTTAATAGATATTTTAACATAGTATGTTTCGAAATTGTGGGAATAGTATGCATGGAGTCCACCGATATCTCCGAGTGTTTTTACAGGGTGGCGACATGTAGTCCGGGTAAACAGTGTCATCTCACACCAATGTTAGAGATGAGTGCCAACTCACGTCCACCTTTAACACTGATGTGAATTTGCAGTATTAACATTGACTTCATGTCGTCATTTGTGAAAGGAACATTGGGCAATGTCTGTGTACAACTTAAAATGTGTTACATTAATTAAATGGACGTAACTTTGGATTACGTTGCTTAAAGACACATGAGGACATTTCCAGAAAGAAGCGCTCCTAATTTTCTTGGAACCCTGTTTTTTTTATTTATTTTTTATATTTGAAATGCTACCAATGTATTAGATAACACCTGAAGTGAAAAAGCCGAATACGCCGTCTTTATGTAATAAGATGATGATAGTATTTTCTGTTGTGCACGACAGAAATTCAAAGCAAGTTCAAAACAAGGTTTGCGTTTTTCTTTTGTACTTGTTTGTCCAATAACCTTTTGAAACGTTCTCGGTAGGTGGTCTACAACAGATCCAGTGCAATTTGAGAGAAATTCGTATCCTCAAAAATCTCCTCCTGTCACTTTAAATCGATTTGTTTTACTTTTGAAAGCATATTTTTTTTTTTTTTTTTTTTGAGTTTTAGAGGTCAAAACAAAGTAAAATAAATACGCAGAATACTTATTAGTTTGTAGAACAGGTATTGAGAGAGTTTGAGGGTTTTTTTAGTGCAACAGAAGCAGAAAAGACTACAAAGCAGTTTAATTTTCAGAGATTTTTTACGTAGGAAATAACCAATTGCTTTATTGTTTGGGAATATTACAGATTTGAGGATTGTTTTGAAAATGTTATTTTTTTTTTATGCATACAATGTTCCAAACAAAAGGGAAGTATCAAATTATCGCTTGGCTGAAAACACCTCATATGTAACTCCAAAGGTCAAATGCAAAACTATACATATGTAAAAAGTGGGCCCCGGTGCTAAAACCTCATATGTGCATTTTGGTCACATCGGGTTCTAATTTGAATTTCAAGCCAAATATGATAGTAAATCATATAACAATTTATTTCAAAATCTGGAGTAAATAATTATCTAAATATATTCAGAAAGGAAAACCTTTCTTGTGCAAGGCATTACAGCAAATTATTAAGTTTTTGGTGTCTCCCGAAAATGTTACATATGAGGTTTTGTCATGTTACCGTTTTACTACATTTTTAGTTTAATCCTTGCTTAATCACAACAACTAGCTTTAGCTTAATCTTTAACTTAATCACAACATCTTTAGCTTAATCGCTCCAGGGGTAAGTTAATAGATATTTTAACATAGTATGTTTCGAAATTGTGGGAATAGTATGCATGGAGTCCACCGATATCTCCGAGTGTTTTTACAGGGTGGCGACATGTAGTCCGGGTAAACAGTGTCATCTCACACCAATGTTAGAGATGAGTGCCAACTCACGTCCACCTTTAACACTGATGTGAATTTGCAGTCTTAACATTGACTTCATGTCGTCATTTGTGAAAGGAACATTGGGCAATGTCTGTGGACAACATAACATAAAATGTGTTACCTTAATTAAATGGACGTAACTTATGATTACGTTGCTTAAGGACACATGAGGACATTTCCAGAAAGAAGCGTTCCTAATTTTTTTTCGAACCCTGTTTTTTTTATTATTTTTTTTATATTTGGAATGATTACCAATGTATTAGATAACACCTGAAGTGAAAAAGCGAATACGCCGTCTTTATGTAATAAGATGATGATAGTATTTTCTGTTGTGCACGACAGAAATTCAAAGCAAGTTCAAAACAAGGTTTGCGTTTTTCTTTTGTACTTGTTTGTCCAATAACCTTTTGAAACGTTCTCGGTAGGTGGTCTACAACAGATCCAGTGCAATTTGAGAGAAATTCGTATCCTCAAAAATCTCCTCCTGTCACTTTAAATCGATTTGTTTTACTTTTGAAAGCATAAAGTTCACGTATTATGACAACAAATTCAATTTCAAATGTTTTTGATGAGATTTCGCATACCAAATAATGCCAAATGTTAATAAACGTCTTTTTAACTCTGGGGGAAAAAACTTTAAAATTACGCGTATATCATGTATATATCGTCACGAATCTTCCAAACAGGCCAATCGACCAAAAGTCACATTTCGAGATATCGGCGATTGAAGTTTTAGAGAATTATGAACTTGCATATCTAAAATTTGAAACATTTTAGGAAAATAACATTGAAACGTTCTTCATTTTGAGCACGCTTTCGATTCAAGTATCCTTTGTTTTCCTTGTCAAATTTAATTATAAAGTGATTGGACTGTTTGCAAAAACTAAAAAACGTCCTTTGTTTCTAAGTCAAAGGAGACGAATGCGCATTGGCCTGTTTGGCGTAGTCAAAAAGAGTCGATCGATCGCCTCAGACGGTGGTATTGAACATGTTTAACATACTTTTGCCTGCTGAGGGAGCTATAAATGACTATGCTTTTGTTTGATTTTCTAGCCGTCGTCATCTCTTACAGGCAAAATATGCCAATGAAACTAGAAAGAAGACTGATGAGGTTCTATTTTTTTTTTTAATTTTGTAATTAGAATTGATTCAATCAAACTTAATACTTAATGTAAAATATATTACATCAAGCTATAAATATATTAATTTGAATGGAAACCTGTAAAAGCTGTATTTTACGGGATTTTGTTAGCAGAATTGCTGCCAGAATTTTCTTGTAAAATGTATAGTATTTTTCCTGTAAACCATAGTACTTAATAGTATAATTGAAAATTCATAATAATGTACGATAATGTTGATACTTGAAAAAAATCGAAAAGAAGCTCCAGTTGTAGTCGTTTTATAAGCCTGGTAAATTGGACATAAAATTACAGTATTTTGCTGTATTTCCAAATTGCAGCATCGGCCTACATATGCATGTGTAAGTACACCAAGGACATCCAAAGTGTATGTCTAACGTTTGGAACCCTGGGTTTTGTGAATTATTGGACATAATAACTTCCATAAACGTTAAGTGGAAGAAGTTGTGATTTATCTGTTTATTGCTTGAAGGTGTATATTTTGATACTTTTTGCAGAGTAAAAGGAATCAAAGATCACCATTTTATTAAGAAGAAAGCTTTATCTTACTATTTGTATTAATTTTCGGACGAAAATCATTTTAATTCTCAATAACGAAAACTATATAGGAAGAGTATTGGCAATTAGTGTCAAATGATGTTTCTAAAAATCGTAAAAACAAACGACTTCAGAGTGTCTATTGGCACAATTTGAAATGAAATTGACATTCCCATGGATATTATTTTATTTTTGTCATCAAACAGACCATTGCGTATATGTTTCCCCTTTGGAGTCACAGCACTCGTACAGTATAGTTAAAAACTTTCTATGGGTAAAAAGCAAACCATTCTGAGGTTAAGATGGCAGTTTGCCAGCATTTCTACTGCGGTTCTCAATGGTTAAATTGTATTTCAAAGACTTCTGACTTTTAATTTCAATTCAAATTGCCAACATTTCTGATTATCAAAGTGGTATTTATTGAAAATGCAGAATGATAATTTCATCATATTAAATATCTTTCGTTTCCTCTATCTACTCAATAAATTGAAGTGTAATGAAGTATTTCCTCTATCTACTCAATAAAATGAAGTGTAATAGGGTTGCATTCCATTATATTGAGTAATTTCAATGAGTAATATTTTAATGTTCCATTATATATCACAGCCCAACAGAGTTTTTGGTGATTTTGGTTTTAGAGTTTATATTAGGTAATTTGGGGTCGCTGATTTCAAAAATAGCATTAGTTTTTGCATAACACTTCAAATTTTCACTCTTTGGTATACACCCACTTCTGTGATAGGGGTGTATTACCCGAGTCCAGAAAGTTATTAAATCACATGAACTCAATTCAAAGTCAAAAGGTAAATGCATAAATATTGCGATAATAATCATAACTATATAAAGGCACACCAGATTAAGTCTTAATTTGGCAAGAAGATTTATCTTAGCATGTTAATGGAACAAATTTGTTGTTACACCCCCACCCCACCCCGAGTTTTTCTGTAGGTGCAAAAAAAAGGCGTGATTGTGTCGCAAAATTACTTTAGGTAATCGTTTTTACATCTTTTGAGCACATTTTAGCAAAACCTTTCGGACCCACCGCCTTACCTGGAGGTAGGGAAGCCATCAAAGTTGAGGCTTGGGGTGGGGTTGGCGAAACATCCCTATACATTACTGTGTAAACTGGATACACCATAAAATTGCTCTTAACAGTAACAGTTTTCATGTTATTGAGCTTAAACTTAATTTTTAAGTTAAATGTGTGTTTCCTTTATTATTTTGGCCAAAAATACAGTAGAAATTGATCATTTGTGTGATTTTTTTAGAGAAAATTCAATTTTCCTATACTTTTGCACACAAAACTGAAATTCACCAAATTTTTGAGAGGGGCCGTGCATTATGACGTTATAGAAGCAAGTTCCTGGAAATGTTGGTACTTATTGGTATCACTGGATAGAGGAGACCCATAGCTATCCATTGATATCAAAATAAAGTTCATAGGGGGTTCGGTATGGAAATTCTATGGATGATAACCTCCCCGGTTAGACTTATGTTACAAACATAGCGTGTTATGACAAGAGTTACTATCTGTTGTTGTATTCATCAAATTCCAATAAATGTGCACTATTTTTTAAGACAAAGTAAAAAAATATAACTCAGTCCTTGCTCCTCCACTCCTTGCTCATTGAACAAATGTGTGTTCTATTACAGTGTTACCTGAGGTTTCACCATATGACAAAGAAAAAAAATGACGTGATTGGGGAAAACTGATGCCATTTTTTAAATCAGCGATCCCAAATTCGTTAAAAACAAATCTATTATATCTACAAATTGGAATGTTATTTTTGCTCAATATTTGGTATATGAAAAGAGCTTGTGATATAGTATCATAATATGCAAACAACTCAATTTCGCCAAAATGGTCGATTGGCCTGTTTGGAAGACTCATGACGATATAAAAGAAATAGACATGTTCCAAAACCATTCCCCACTATTATAATTTAATTTGTGTATGTGTAAAATGGTGTATATGGTTACAATTCAAAAACAAACCTTCAAATAAACAAAGAAAATATATTTCAAGCCCAGCAATTTAAAGAAAGAAGTAAGAGCCAAATCCATAAGATTTTTTGTATGTGCATTACGAGTATCGGTCAATTTATTTTAAAAATATGAACAAAATTAAATTTTCATCGGCAATAAAACACATAACATCAAAGAAATATTTGTGTATGATAATTTTTACATTTTACTTATTTTACCACACTATCCATTTGAACTATGAAACCGTTTCAATTTTAGTTACTCCATCCTATGCTGTCATCACATGGGCCGTGCTGATGCGCTATCGCGGAAGCGACCTACCGTGCTGGGCAGATTATTTAGAGTCGCCATACATATGGATTGTCAGAGCGCCTATGATTGCTGCCATCTTTGTAAGTATTGGATAATTATTAAAATATACGTGGTCAATTTGACCTTGTTTTGTCGGTACGTGGTTGTTGTAAGCCAAAAGTAGAAACTTTTTTTTAACTTATATTTAGCCTTTATGATCCAAATATGAGCTCAAAAATGTTGCAAGCATTGCACGACCAATTGGGTATCGACTAAAACAGCTCAAATAGCATCATCTCAAAAAGGCTGCCATGTTACCTACTTAGTCATTGTGATTTGCATTATTGCCGCGTCCCTCTCATTGGCTTTGTAACACAAAGTCACAACCAAGCATATCTGTAAGAGCTGTATAGACAGAGGCCTAGTTAAACCTGGACTTGGCTTTCGGAATTGCTTGGTATAATTTTAAATAACATATTCCGCTTGGCCCTCCGCACACTTCTGCCAACGATGCTCAGGGGCGGATCCAGGATTTGAAAAACGTCAAAATTACCGGGGGGCTGAAAGGCTAAACTTGTCCAAAATGGGCTGAGTTTGCAAGATTTTGCAGAATTACCGGGAGACGCGCGCCCCTCCCTAGATCCGCGCCTGATGCTGTGGTGCTCACTGGTAGAGAAGGGAAGACTATTCCTGTTGACCCAAAATTTTACAGCAGAAATAACGTCATAATCACTATCATCATGTTACCAGCCGATTCCTTGTTCATGTTAGGGAAAAATTAAAAATTCAAATATTGCAAGATCTGGAATTTATGGTGAGTGATTAGTGGTTTCAAATGACCACAGGCATTGTCCTGAACACTATGTTCCTCGTGAGCTTTCCACATTGATGACCTCAAGCAGTTGCTTCAATAGGTTAGTGTTGCCCAATTACTACATGGCCCTTTTGAAACTATTACCATTCACCATTAGGATTCCTTTCGAATCCCACAATGCCAGAAAAGCGTACGACGTAGCAATCACCATGCCATGCGCCAGCCTACTGAACAGCCTCAGCCATCTTCGGACGGGTAGAATGTGGAAGTCCCATTGATGCAAATGAGGTATTGCCATTCATAGAAATTGGTCAAAATCGCTTTAAAATGGCGCGAAATGTCAAGATTTGATGGATCTGGTGTATTTCTGACCTGGGGGTCAGACGCCGTAGAATCTAGCGTGCTGAAGCATTATTCATTGCTAGTTCCATCGTCAGAATGACGTGCACTATTTCATGAGAGATGCTTAAACAGTGGTTATGGAGCGAATGGTCAGCCGTCGATCATCAAAATATCTTGCACATGAATGACTTTACCTCGGGAGTAGTAGTTGTGTGTGTTTTGCTTTAGGTTATCTTCGCGGCTCTCTCTCTCTTACTCGCTTAAATTCAACTGCCCACCTCTCTAAAGCTATCCCCAAGGTTGATACCATGTTAATAGCAGTTGGAGTAGGCTTTTACAACTACGGTCTTTTAGATGTTTAAGATTGAAGTTTGAACTTGGTGACACTAATAAATGCACCACAATCACCTGACTATCAGTGGCGTAAATTTCTTTTTGACATTGGGGGGGATGGGGTTGATGGAAAATTTATGAATGAAATGGTATTTGCTGAAAAACCATTGTTAGCACATGTGCGCGCGAAGCGCGCTTAAAATTTTGCCATTTAGAAACTAAAAAACCGTTAAATGTAATTCTAAATTAACAACATGCGCGCGAAGGCCCGCGGAAATTTACCATTTTAAAACTATTATAGTAAAATTTTAAATAATGTTTTTTGAAAAAGTCAAAAGTTTAGCATTTTCAAAGTAATCAATCTTCTTGAGATTTTGGTTGAATTGACAATCCCCCTCATCAAATATTGGGGGATCCCCCCCCCGGGATTTACGCCTATGCTGACATTCCCAACCCATTCTCACAACAACGGCTTCAAGGGTAAGCTACGAAAGTGCAGACGTTGAATGAATTCTGACCAAACAGATTTTTTTTTTCTTTTGAGATTGTGGAATTCGATTTTAACAGAGAGCATTTCAATGTCCCTCGTATGGTCAAGCAGAAATTGATTATTCTTGTTTCAAATATAAACTAAATCTTTGGGGAATTCTACTCACGCTTGTTGTGGCCAATCGTGAGATTGAAATGTTGAAGAAAAACAAGATAACAGACGGTAATAACAATTTTGATCAACGATTTAAATTTGGTGAAGTAATGAAGTATTTTTAACAGTATATGACAAAAAAACATATGCCCAGTAGTGCCAGATATTAAAAAAAATATAATGGTTGTTTTTTTAACTCAAAATAATTGCCACAGAAAACCAAAAATTGTGTTTCTTATACTTAACATGGATTGAGGAGAATAACATATCAAATATGAAACCATTTTGAGAGAATAACATATCCAAAAACATCTCTCGATGAGAGATAAACATAAAACCTATCAAAAATCTGTAGGATAAAGTTATCGGGAAACATGTATTGCAGGGAGGCAAGATTTGTACAGGGCGAAATATAAAGTAGAATACTTGTACTATACCCAATATTTTAACATATCAAAGGATTAAAAAAAAGTATAGATTGGCCTATCTGTGGGTAATAGGTTATAGTTATAGAGCAATAAAGGTTCAGGGTCATTCTGGGGCTAGGTAACATTTTCAGTATGTTCGATTCTTTCAAAAATGGTTCCAAATTCTTCTATAGTCCAAAGACAGGGCGGGAATGTAATACTGGCACTCATTCACATTTGGTTATGTAATTAGAGGTCAAAAAATGTAACAATGGTATACATATCCTACGGGGTCTTGGTTAATCATCTTATTTCAGCAGACCTAAAATGTCCAATGCAGAGCAAAATATGCATTTATGTTATCGGATTCAGCAGACAAACACACTTTGAGACTAGTTTCATCAACATCGGAGTACTCTGAAAGAAGTATCCCAGTATGACCTTGAAAACGTTATGAGCTAAAATCTTGAAAACTAATCACCGTACGATAAGCGCAAACATGCCTATTTAATCCCCATGGCCAGGATGCCTAAGTTGGTGTAGGTTTCAAAACAATTAGACTGTGTTACTTTTCCCTGTGCAAAGCTTTTTCCCCCCAATTGATACCTGTTCCCATTGTTGCGTTTTCTAGACTTTGAACATTATTCGGTTGACCCAATGACAATTAGAAGTATGATAACGCAAAAAATTGCTTATGTTGCGATTTTTATTATGTCAAAGACAATTTAAATGCCAACATCGCTAGTATTTCGTGAAAGAGGAATACATTTTTTAAATAACATAAAGATAACAGTTGCTTCTGCTTGCACGTGTGGCATGTATGGCATGTAGAGAGGACATAAAACGTCGAGTCAAACTCGACGCGGTTTGTAAAGTGGCCACGCCATGCCGGCGTGAGTTTGCAAGTTCGCCAAGCCATGCCGGCGAGTTTTGCAATTCTTGCCACGCATGGGCGAGTTTGCAAGGTGGCCAGTAATGCCGGCGAGGTTGCAAGTTGGCCACGCAATGCCGGCGAGGTTTGCAAGGTTCACACGCATGCCGGGCGAGTTTTTATTTTGATTTATTTTTTATTACTTATTTTTATAGGTTATTTATGATTTATTATTGATTTACCTATTTGTTATAAAGTTATCTTTTATGTATTTATATTAGTTATATTAGAGATAAGTTATCTTTTATGTATTATTTATTTTAGTTATAAGTTATCGTATTATTTTTATTGATTAGTTTTGTTATTATTTGTTTATTCATTGATTTTTGTTTCTTTATTTATTTTCTTTATTATATTTACTTATATTTCATTTTAATATTTAAAAAAAAAAAAAAAAAAAAAAAAAAAAAAAAAAAAAAATGAATAATTAATATTAAATATAAAAAATATAATTTTTTTATTTTTTTTGAAGAAAAAGAAATAAGATGAAACAATAAATAAAAGTAACTAAATAACAAATACAAATAACCAAATAAAAGACGTTTTATGTCCGCTCTAGCGTGCCATATAGCCTGGCGTGAAAAGCGAGAGCAAGGTCAAAAGGGAAGCATTTAACACACTCGCTTCATACCCTGGCGATTTCGGTTCGAGTATAATCGGCCTCACTTTAATTACATTTGCATGATTTTAATCAGGTGTATTGATAAAAAGGAGATTAAATTATTCTAAAGTGATGAAGGGAAACGCTTTTATGTACAATGTTAAAATCGTAAATGGTCTCTACCTATCATAATAGAAGAAATAGGTGCAAGGTATAGATTCAAATGTGGGTGTAACAGGGGCGGCGCCAGGGGATGGCAGGGAACGACCCCCCCCCCCAAGAGTTTAAAAAAAAGTACAGGGGTTTTCAGCAATAATTGTGTTAAACTTAGGTCTTACCGGCAAAGTAATCGGTGTTACCCGTCGTATAATTTTCACCTCTCTAAAGATTTTATCCTGGCGGCCCCCCACTGGTATTTGTGTTACAGATTAAACAGGCGTACGTACACTGACTCAGCACGAACACAAAATAAAAAAAAGCGCACGCGACAGCAGGGGCTGATAGCGAAAAACTTGCTACGGGTATTATGTAATACCACTGCGTCTTGGTTACATAAAGCAAAAACCTATTATAATGAAAATTAATTTATTTCTTTTACACTTTACGATAAAATTATAAAAAATATAAAAGACTCCCGCATTAATCGGGCCTAGACCATCTCACAATGTTATGGTTTATGTTTGATATGAATTTACCCACACCTTTCCATAACATCTTTAAAAGGGTGCCATTTCCTTCACGGAAGAAACACCCCCGTGGGAACAATAACATTGACCTTTATAGCACAAAGGACAACCATTACAGGTTTATTCCCATTCCACTCGATTGTTGAAGATTTTATTTTTTGCATGGACTGCCTCCAAACTCTGAGTAAACGAGGTAGGATTGGTCCCCAAAACCCTTTATTGTGTGCTGGACGTTCGCCAAATAGCAAGCAATTTGGTTCAGTATCGTTATCAATTAGCGTAATCGATAACTACCTTCCATAGAAACAAATAAGCGTTAGTTTTCACGCTTCATGCGATCGAATTAATTTCATGCACTGTTTCAGCCTTCAGTAAATTTTTAAAAGAAGAGTTCGAAATGTGGACACATTACTTTAAAATAAGTACTTTTAATATTTAAATTGTGTTTAATTCGCCTCAAAAATCAAAACAAAAGGTATTGGCACAGCCTAGTTAATCGACAGATGGGTTGCCATATTTTATTAATGTACAATATAACAACAGTCTTCACATATAGGAAAGTGCATGGCTCCGTCGGTTGTTAGTCTTTTAGAGGTATCATGTTACTACGTATAGGAAAAGTTCATACAGACCAGGGATCCATTGTCCAAATCGTGTTCCGTTACATTCATGAAATCTCAGCCCAAAAAATTGTCATATTTTTTGATGTCTTTGAAAGCTAAATAATATTAACTATAACCTTATAAATTAAGCTTAATACCACTTTTGGAATAGTGGCAGGTGTTTGAAGTAATTGAGAGTAACCATAATGGTTGAGGTGGGGGAATCGAAGGTGAGGGAAGTCCTTATATACAAACTCTATGGGACAAAATGTTGCCTTGTGTTAACTTGACTCAATTCGCCTACAGAGGCTTATCGGGTCCTTATGTTACTGCTATAAGTACCGTCCTGCATAACTTCATTACATTAGTGTCAATCAATTAGTATAATTTTGTACTGATTCCAACAAAAATCCATACTTACCCCGATATAGGTACGTGAGTCCCAAGTATTTACAATAAAACAAGTATGACGGTCAAAAAGGCGGAATTTTGGACCTTTTAGATATTGCTTGGACTTGTTTTCTTAATAAATAATCCTTTTTATATGTATAGTAATCAATGAAACAGTAATTCACATGATTTGAAAAAACACTAGCTTGCGAACAAGTGTTTTTAGAATCATCATTCCCTTTTATCAGCTTCTCTCAAGAGCCGACCAGGAATTACGAGTGACGCTTTGTGGAGAGTGGTGAATATTCGGGCTATTCCGGTGTATTAACCAATTTGAAAGTTTTAAATACTTATGAATTATATAATTATCAACAGTAACACAAATATCAGTGTTTGTTTGGAAATCTGAACTTTAAGAAAATAACACCGGTTTGATGTAGGTGTACCACGTAAGAGGTATTGGAATCTGAAGAATTTTTCATATTCCCGAAACCTTATTTTTAGGTCATTTGAAGTGTACCTCGACTTGAAATTCCTTGTGAAATTTTCTTTTAATAACATGCACACCTTCTTATGGTAGGGATATTGGTTATATAATTAGATCATTAAGTATTGCAATTTCTAGTTAAAAAGTGATGTGCCCCAAACTATTTAATCATGTAACGCAAGTAGGCGACCTTATGGTGCGCATGCCCATATACTGGTATCAATTAAAGAACGTATCCAAACAGGGCGTAGCTAGGAGGGTGCAACAGGGGGAACTTGCCCCGGCCGCCACCCCAGGGGGCTCTGAACTGACGTTGGGGAAAAATAAAATTGCACACGGTCAGAGACAGATAGAGGGCCTAATTTCATACCGAGAGCCCTTTGAATGTACTAACGTGTTCAACTCGAGAGCTTCCGGGGGCAGTCGCCCCCTTGACCCCCACCAGGGGGTAGTATAGATCATAAAATTAATGCTTCATAAATGAGATAAAGAGAGCTCTCCGAAGGCACTCAACATGCTAAAAGTCGAGAGCCTTCCGGGGTATCCGCCCCCCATGGACACAATAGGCAGTATTTTTAGTTCATCTGCTTAAATTATGAAGATAATGAGATAACTCTCCGAAGGCACTCAAACATGCTTAAAACAAACCCAACTCTTCCCGGGGGCTCCGCCCCCTGGGACCCTCCGGCCAGGGTCTATCGTCATCATTGCGTTGAGATAATGATATTAATCTTATAGCGCTCCGAAGGCCACTTAAACATTTTAACCCCGAGAAGCTTCTCGGGGGCTTCGCCCCCTGGACCCCCCTCCCCCCACAAGGTGCAAAGTATAGATCATTTGCTTCATGATAAGAGATAAAGGGAGGTCTCCGAGCTTTTTAACATGATAAAACCCCACAGCTTCCAGGGGCTCCGCCCTTGGTACTTCCTCCAGGGGCAGTATAGTTCATCCCCCCCCATACTGCGCCAAGAAATGAGATACCTGAGAGCGCTCCGAAGACACTCAAACAGGCCTAAACATGAGCTTCAAGGGCTTCCGCCCCTGGACCCCCGTAAGGGGCTTGCCCCTCGGGACCACATTTTGGATATGTTGCTGTTGGTGCATTCTTCTTATCGGTGCAAAACAGCTCAATCAATTTTTTTCTGTTTCCGGGTCAAAACCCCAGGGACCACACTATAGGCATTCAGTGTAATATTGTATTGGCTCTTTATTTAGAGTTTGGTAGACATACACAATTTGATCATAAATTAGACAATTAAAAAATGGTCGATATAAAAGAAAATGCATAGTTGGATACCGTGGCGTAGCTAGTGATGTGGCGCCCGGGGAAGAATGTTGGTGCCCCCCCCACCCGCAACGGTGGTGAATCCGGGGCCTCGCCTGTTTCCTGTCAAGGAACCGGGTCCACTGTCGCATATTAGGAGGATTTTTAAAAGCATAATCCGAAAGGGATTTTTTAATACCAATAGTAGTAATTTTAGTTAATCTTTAGTGCTATTCGAAAGAATGACTTGAGTGTTATGTTATTTGAAACTTAATCAGAATGCAATTTTTCACCAACTGGCACAATGAGAACCATACGACGCGCTTAATATATACTAATTCGAAGAATGATTTTAAAACAAGTTAGTATAATGCAGTTTCGTATACTCTTTCACATAACCCAATTAAATTTAATGCCGACAAACACACGTACTCCTTGCCGCGAAATGGGCAATAGTAAACAATAGGCCATATATAGGTGTGGTTTTTTTTTTTTTTTTCTATTTTTACACCAAGTAACCAATGGAAACTGGAGTGTGAAAGAAATATATAAAGATGAATCGGCATGAAATGGGGAGAAATAACATTTGGGTGTGAAACACCTCAAGAGGACTTCCTATTACATAATTCGGTTCCGGTCTTTGTACCCGTCCCTTTTTACAAAATTTTCTCTTATATATTTATATCTATTCTTTTATTCATTATTATATTTATTCATTTATAATATTGTTTCTTGTCCAGTTTTAGTATTCGCTTATATATCTTTATTTAGATATAATTGATTTGGTTTGTTTCTTTATCCCTCTTTTTCCTTGTTCTGAAGTTGAGATAAAGCAAATTATATGAAATCAGAGCTGACAGAGCGCTGGCGCTATAACATTATAATTATAGCTATTTTTAACTCTACAATAATGGTAGATATTGAGTTCTACTCTAAGTGCCAGGATTTTTAATATTTTGGATGCCGCCGGAGCTTGATAGCTAATTTGTCTGCTGTCGTCTTTTAAACCAATGAGCTTCAGTTTGGAATCAAAGGATTATTTTGTGTTCCTATAGAAGTGGACATAGCGCATACGATGGTGGTATATTCCGTACCTTTTTTATTATTGTGACCATTTTCGTCGAGGGAAAGCCCCGTTCGTCTTGAACTGCTGGACCAGATTAACTATCAGGACTGAGAAGATTCCCTTGGAATTATTACCATGAGTTTTTTGTATGAACTTGTTCGGCTGGTCCATTTTGGAGTCTTCGTGTGAGGACATACCATCGTTGAACTGCCACGCCTTTTTGAACATTAAGTCTCAGTTATAATTGTAATTGTGTATTTTTGATTATGTAATGTTTTTGGACATACCAATTCCTTTGAACCAAATCAAGTAAAGAGCATTAAAACTGTTATTATATATAATTCAGAAGCACTTGTGGCAAAGGCTCATTTATTAGTGTTTGAAAGTGCAATTTCTGACCTGACCCCTATAAGACGTCATAACACATGTCATGTCACAGCTCTTGGTCCTGAAACGCAGGTTTTATGTTAAATGAAAATGATGGTAACTACTGCTTGTAATGTTATGCTGCTGGCCTCTATAGGCCAGGGATTGTATGGTTATTATGATTCTCCATTCTAAATATAATAATAATAATATATTATTAATTCATATTAAGGGGTATTATTTAATCAGTGTGTTTGTTTTCCTTCATAAGGGTATTACAACGGATGTCCCGTACTAACTCAACAGGATTTGGCGTTTCCTCCTCTCTCGCCCTCTCTCTCTCTCTCTCTCTCTCCCTCTGTCCTCTCTCTCACATCTTTCACATTACTATATAATCCTATATTTATACCACAAAATTCATACTCCGTTGGATATACATGTATAAAGGTGCATAAATATTGGATTTTTGTTTGCTCACCTTAAGACACTTTAAGTCACACAAGTGTCGAAAGAGCTCGAACGTGCCTTCCAAGTATATGTTATTAAAGTATATTAATATTTCGTGTTATGTACTAATATGTTTTTCTCATTTTTTCCTTTGTGTTTTTTTTTTCTCTCAGGTCTTCAGTCTTTTTTACTCAACATAATCAGATATTGGTGACAAAGTTGAGGGCAAGTAATTACATTGGAAACAGCACAAATGAGGTATGAAATATACTGAGAAATAAATATTTTTTTAACTAAGTTACAATTCTTATTTTAATAATGAGTTTAACAAGATGAAGGAGCCATTCCAGGGCTATTCTTTTCCTAAAGATATAAAATTTCCCCTAATTTGGCCAGTTATTTGAAACCTATAAGTAACTTTTCAGAGGTTATTTATGACAGAGAAGTGTAAAAACCACAAACATAATCTACGTTACGAACGTTCAAGTGTTTTTAAAAAAGAAAACATATATTTTTTTCAGCTTAATAATATAATATATAGTGGTTCGTATCCTATACGTCGACTAATTTTTGGACCTACGCTTGATCACAATTTCAAGGATTAAAGATGACTTGACCTCTTAATAATTGGGAATGCCCCAATCACTATAATCATAAATTTGCTGTTGCCTTTATAAAACACATCTAATCGACTGAAAGTAATGCTAGATATGGCCGGTTTTTTTCTGTATCCCTATGGGATTTAATACACATCTGTCAAGGGCGTCTTGTTAATTGTCTTAATTATTTCAACTATGGACTAATCAATAAATTACCAAACAACCAATTTACCTTTTGGCAGAGCTAGAAAACCAGATCTTCCATTGTTTAGGATACTGCTAAGAGTTTAGTCCCTTATTTGCATAGCTTGTATCCTATACTGAATTCATTAGTATCAAGGATTAATTGGGAGATTTTGTGTGAACAGTTACTATGGCCAGTTTCCACAATAAGTTACAGATGCGTTGATATTTTGTAATGAATCTCACTTCATTGCTTTCATAATGATATACCCCGTATATCGTATATACATTAACCATGGTTACGTAATTAAATATCTTGCCCTAACTGTATCAATCTCCCATTGGAGTGGAGGAAAAAAGAGGTGTACTTACAATTTTCATAATCTGCTTATTCTTCTTTTCGATTTTCTTTCATTTTTTCAAACATATTGAACATAATTATATTTGCTTTTTACAACAAACAACCCTCTATGATCAGTTACTTAATCAAGGTCAAGGGCATCCTGCATCCTGCTTTTTTTATTCACGTAGTATGTATGTTGCAAATAGAGAGAAAACAATCAAAGCCGCATCAACACAAAAGTACAGAAATAATTAATTTACAAACAGTTTTAATAGAAACAGGAAGACAGTATTTAACTCCTCTTTAATCGATTTCTCGACTTCTTATGTAAATAACACGTAGTATAATATTGCAACGCATGCGTATATAATGGAAAGTATGGCAATCGAGGGGAAATGTAGGTCCCCAAAATTCTCATCAGTGTCCCTGTTAATAAACCACTACACACAATTAAGTCCCCTTCTAAACAACTGCTACTAATTATAGGAACTTTGTCAAAATCATGACTAGGTAATGATATTTTTTATAATTGTTAGTTAAAACTTTTGTGCGAAAAAAACAACGATATCCGTTACTCCACGGATGACTGAAACGACCAGGATCAAAATATAAAGAGGCATTGTTCCCAAAACTCACCAAAATTGGTATCATTACTTCTCCGTCCACACGTTGTACGTAGCATATGATGCTGTCTATGCCTATGTAATCATTGTTTTAATTCACGAGGAGGAACGCCATCAAAATATAAGAGATCGTAACGCCATTCCTGGTCAAGGAATCCCACGAATTGTATGGCCTACAAAATTCGCCAGACCTCAATCCCATCGAGCTTTCGTTTGGGACCATCTTAAAGCGTTGTTCTTTGTGATACCCGTGCAAGAGTACACGGGATGACTTTGTCACGGTTTTTTTTTTCAGGAGGAAGGATATGTATTCTTAGCGTGCCCGTCTGACCAAGGTACATCGAGGTCAATGAGGTCATTTGATAAGTGTTGGGGGATACACACAGGATGAACAGTCCCCATTCAACTTAAGTCTGCATTGGGTCAATCAACGCAAGGAATGCTATCGGCCTTTTGATTTTGGAAAAATTTACCTCCCTTTTTGTCTAATATGATGCTTAAGTCAATCCGTGAAGAGTAAAACTGATTACTCTAATTTTCACACAACAGCGTAACTGACAATCTTGAAATAAGTATTACTATTACGACTTTGATAAACTTCATACATAAGAAATTTAGGAGCGGTTGGTGTTTAGAGGGGGACTTACTTTTTGTGTGTGTTGAAACGTCGCACAGAAAAACCCGGTTACGTGATTGTAACCGCGTGCTTGAATTTTTAAAATACGCGGAATGCGAATAAGAGGAAGGAAACCTTCACAGTGCGCTAGTTGGAGTATTTTCTACGATCATCATATTTAATCGTTACGCCACCGAATCTGCATTTAAATTGCTGTCTTTCACAGAAAAGCCATCAAAGCAGTAGCTGTCTTATTTCCGCTATGGGAGGGCTACCAATCTTGTTTTCCTTTGGGCACCGAGTGAAAGAGGTCTTTCGGAAAATATTACAAGTGCCAATGCTGTCCTTCAGTCTGCACAGGTAACAAAGTCACAGAGCATCCCTCAGTCAATCATTGTTTATCGATGGAATATCTTGAAATGCATTGTTTTTGTTTAATGACAATGATGAATGTTTAAGAGGGCATGTCAGGAATACTAGTAGTTCTGGTGAATGCGAGAGTGAACTGTAAGGCCATTGTGATGAAACTTCATCTTAAAGCACTTCAGCGGCAATGATCACCTTCTTTGAGGTTACCTTCCGCAAATAGCAATAATAACTACCTCGTCACCGTTTTTTGATGCGTCTCCCTCACGCTAGATCCTCTAGCCACATCTCCCCAACTGTGGAAGTTGGGGGGGAAGGAAGTGTGCAAATTTGATACCATTGCTAAAAACTTACATGCTTTTATATAATGGTTGTTTGGATAAGGACTAGAATATTCATTATTAATCTTTGACATGAAACTTCAAAGTCACTAAGAGTTGTATTATTGCGTCTGTCCCAAGGTTGTACCCAAATATAGCATGAAATATCACACCCATTTCAGTCTTGGGAAACCACCTTTGAAAACCTTGTATATATTATCTTATTCCTTTTTTTAATGAAAGAGATCATAATTCAGTCTTCAAGATGGCTTTCACAAAACTGACATGGCTTAAAAGTGTTCACTCTTCAGTTTAGAGTTAAGTTTGTTGTGCGGTTTTTGTAGGGTGGGTATGGCTCTCAAAATAGCCCAGTAAGTAAGGCATGTCTAACAGATTTAGTACCTTTATTTAATGCACAATTGACGCCTATATTTGATGTTATATGCATGTATCGATCACTGTGATTACTTAATGATTAATAAACCGTTCTTTATGGATAATAAAGATTGTGCACAAACATTTGGGACGCTTTATTAAAGTAATTGTTTATGTGATTACTGTGGAATTCGTTAAGAGTTGCAATTGATTCTCTTGACTGAATATAAACCTAGGGAGACAGTCATAACATTTACACCCCCCCCCTTTAATTTATTGGAGCCATATGAATTGGAAAAATATTATCAGTGAAATAAATTGTTTAATCCCATTTCTGCTTAAGGAAACGTTCAATAGATTTCTGAAAACTATGGACATAATTGCAATTATGTCTTTAGCGGCAAAAATTTGATATTATTTTCCACGTAACTTGTGTGCCACCATTTTAAAAGCTACATTTTGATGAAATCCCCATTGAAAACTGGACCATAATTCCAAAAAAAAAAAAAGGGGATATGATCAGTTGTTGAAGAATGTCCCAAAAACACAGGAAACAAAAGACATGTTCTCCTGGGGTGGATGCTATATCTCAAAATCGATATTCGCGAACTTTTCCGACTTCATTTGCATGATCACATCAACAAATGCTCAAAGTTTGTTTCTGTCTAGTACTCAGTCATGGCACCCATTGGAAATTCAGAATCAGCACGAAAGCTGGAGCAAAAACCTCAAAAAAAAAAATTAAAAATCAGGACACCATTGAACCTCACAGCTTGGACTATTTTGTTTGATGTTCGAAATCCTAATACTATTCTTTTTGTTGTTATTTGTTTTTTACAGGGGATAATCGTGTCTGTAGTTATCTGGTATCCTAAATGTGAGGTAGTTCCATTCACATTATTTATTTTGTAAG